>CAUYON010078746.1:0-14274 GCA_963573935.1 Arctocebus calabarensis
TAGTGATCAAGGAAATGCCATGAAGGATATCTGTAACAGTATGATCAAAATATTTCTGAATGTATATGAATCGTGCCCTGTGATTGCACCAATGTACATAATTATGATTCAATAAAATTATTAAAAAAAAAAAAAGAAACAAACAAAAACACTACAGTAGGTTTTAAAGTGATAGAGCTCAACTCCACTGAAACAAAAGGCAAGAAGAGAGTTCTTAAACATGGGGTGTGCTAGTGGAGGGTTCTAGACAACCTCCATGAGGAATCTGGTCAATGTGTTTGCTAATTGGTGCTTAGACCCTTGAAATTCCTACCTCCTGGCTCGGCGCCTGTGGCTCAATGGGCTAAGGCGCCAGCCACATACACCTGAGCTGGTGGGTTCAAATCCAGCCCGGGCCTGCCAAACAACAATGACAGCTGCAACCAAAAAATGACCAGGCGTTGTGGCAGGCACCTGTAGTTCCAGCTACTTGGGAGGCGGAGGCAGGAGACTCGCTTGAGCCCAGGAATTGGAGGTTGCTGTGAGCTGTGATGCCACAGCACTCTACCCAGGGTGACAGCTTGAGGCTCTGTCTCAAAAAAAAAAAAAAAGAAAAGAAAAGAAATTCCTACCTCCTGCAGAACCTGGGAGATTAGAGCACTGTCTTCCTTGATGATTGTTTTCAAAGGGATGGTGATGGTCTACGACTGTAAAATTGGCAAGAGACTGGAGATTTATAGCCAGGAATGAATACAAAAGGAATGAAAGGATATATGATATACAAAGTTGTCTAAAGAAAATGTTCCAAGAAAAGGGAGGTTAGGGGAGGCAGGAAGAAGAAACATGAACTGAAAAGATCCCCCTGGAGTGGAGGGTAAGATAAAGGCAGTCTTGGTTAGGGCTCACAGCATGGCTGATTTATTTTCAATGGATACCATATTATATCACCACAGATCAAAGATCCCATTTTATAGAAAGGGAGAAGACGATGGGATCTTCTATTCTCAATATACACATAATCACAGAACAGCTGCCAGACTAATAGAATATTAAAATGACCTCTTTAACAAAACCCCAGCTTAGGGATGATGGCATTCATTGAGTCATTTAAGTTGTAAAATATAGTTGAACAAATAGCCATTACATGGTGTTGGGGGGTGGGTAGACAGAATGAAATAGGTCTTGGAAATTGGTTCTTCTCACCACACTTTCAGAGGGTCGCATAAGGAATTTGTACTCCCTGTGCTTTTGACTTTAAGCTCTGCTGGAGCACCAATGCTGATGCGTACAGGGAATTCTAGTAGCAAGTGGCACAGTAAAAATTCTACAAAACCTAAGTGTTGAACTGTGATCTGATTATTTGGAGCTTTTATTGTCAGAAGACCATCAAGCAAAACAAGGAAAAATATGTAACTACACCAGTAGCAATTATGGAAACTGATTATTATAAGAAGCGAGGATTTCTTCCACCTGAGGAGAGTAGAGAGAATTATATCCAGACTTCAAGATATTCCTCAGAGAGGCTCCTTTTGCTACTATGTTGGGGGATAGCCACTAATGGGCAATTACTATACAGGGAAGGCAAGCTCTACAGGGATGCAGACTCCTCCAGGAATAAATGTGTATATTTACTAGACTAATAGAAGACTGCCTGATAGTGAAAGGAATGCGGAAATGGAGTTGAAGGTGGGGAGATAACAGACATCTTTATATGGCTTCAGAATCGACACAGCAGAGCTGGCTATAGTTCCACTTCTTCTATTGCTACTTTCTCTGTGAAATGGTGACTGACCACTGCATGAAGAAACAGTGACAGTACTGGGTGAAATTAACATGAAAAGGTCTGGGAAGGTCTGTTCAGAGAAAGGGGTGGACTGTAGTAGAGGCTGGGATGCCCATCAAATCTCTTCAGGCCTTATTATTTACATGCATACTAATCGATTTCCAACTGCCATCATTTTCTCCATGCCTGAAAGCTTGAGTAAAACCTTTTCTGCCCATGCACATAGCAAATAGGAAGTGCCAGAGAAATAACACTTCCAGGATCCATCCTCACACCCAAGTTCTTATGGTTCTAGAAGGGGATTGTGACTTAGTGCTATAATCCAGTTTTCTCATAGCAAGTTTTCTACAGCAGTGTTTTGCTTAATGAGGCATGCTTTATTAGCTCCTTTCTTTTCCTCCTTTATTTTCCTACCCCTCAATGAGTTTCTTGGGATTCTTCCCAAATAAAGCACTAGAAATTAAAACATGGTCTCAAAGTCTGCTGCTTGGAAAACCTGATTAAAACAGGTTTTGAGATCTGACTGGGATTCTAAATTTGATTTAGAAACATCATTTTGTAATACATTTTCCCTCCTGGTTCCCTTTCTTCTTTTTGCAAACAAAATTTATGTTATAAAGTAATTCATTTATACCACTTGATAATTACAAATTCTTTATAAATTGTTATCTAGAGAATTTTAAATTTGTTATTTAACCTAATATCCTCAGTTTCCACATCTGTAAAAGGAAGATAGAAATAATCATTTCACAGAATATTTATCCATAATAAATAGACAAAAGCCTTAAAAATATATAGTTCAATATCTGGAATACACTGGACTGTTTCTGTAGAGAGTCTGCATTTATTCAATTATAGGGATCTTTCACTTAATAAACTGAAGAGTACAGAAAGAAATTTTTATACTTATTCCTGAATAAAAAAATCATAATCATTGCATTGTTTTACATAATTTGCACAGTGCATGTAAAAAGTAGTTGGTATTAGAATATGTTCACTAAAAGACTTCTACTTGAATTTTCATAGCAGTGTCATTTATAATAGCATCAAACTGAAACTGGTACTTGAGAATATAGTGAATAAATAAATTATGACATAATTATTCAATTGAATACTATGCCTCAATAAAAATTAACAATCTGTGACTTTTTGCAACTCCCACAAACTTAACATTGCATGAAAGAAATCAGTAAAAAAAAAAAAAAAGTAAGAAAGAAAAAGTACATAAAACCTCTGTTGTTAAATAGCATAAAATACAAAACAGGCAAAATAATCTATGCCGTTAGCTGTCAGAATAGTATAAGTATGCAATGACTTCTAAGCACAGGTACAGTTAAGAAGGAGAATAATGAATGCTTTTGGTGTGTTGACAATGTTCTCTTTTTGGATCAGGATACTGGTTACACAGGGGTGTTCAGTTGTGAAAATTTAATGAACTTTATACTTTGGATAAGTGCATATGTTTGTAATACTAATTTAAGAAAACAGAATAGAGTTAAAAATCAGAAATATTGTTCTAGAAGTTATCTGGCAAAATTAGGTTTTGCAAATAGTAGACTTCTTTGTTAAATACATCAAAATATTTCCTTTGATATTCATCACAATTCAACTGAAATACTTCACTACTACTAGGTAACTTATTTCTACTGTATCCTCATTTCCTCTGTAGTTCTGTGTTATTTAAAACTCTAACGTCTATACAGGACACATTAGAATGCTTTTAAAACTCAGTTAAAATGCATGACATGCTTGACAGGTTCTGATTCAAAACATTAAATGTATCCTTCAAATTAATTTATGTGATATTACTTTGAAATGATTTAAAATTGGCTATCAACTTTTTAATTTCATTACATAAATCAAAACAGACAGTCAACATTTCTTGAATACTTATATTCTCATTATATTCCCATCCCTCTATTTTCTCCTTTAGACTTCTTTTTATAAATCAGAAAAAAATTCTTATCTTTATGTCAGAACATCAGATGATAAACTATTTTAGTATTTAGTATTCTGCCCAGTTTGGGATTCCAATGTCTACAATATTGGGGAAGGGATGATAATAGCAGAGAGTGAAAGATTAATAATATCAAGGTCATGTTGGTTTCAGCAAGCTTGGATTCATAAAGTAATTTTTATGTTTATAAAATCTATGTTTGATAAATCAATCTACTTGTTCAACATTTATAGAATAAGTACTTTATTTCAGCCAAATAATTGGACAATGCTCTCAAAGAAATATCCAGTGTACCTGATGCATAATAAAGATAACTGTCTTAAATTACCTTACTAGAAGTTCTAACAGAGTTTAAAGATTTTCTAGGTAAGAATTGTTAAGGCTTTCTGAGTCTGTAAGTAGTACAGGTATTTTATTGTATTTATTAGATATTTTATCCAAATTAGTTATTAAGGGTCATTTTCTACTCTCTCTTTGTGGATTCATTCTTTCTTTCTTATTTTAGGTTCTAGGATTATTTCTCCATCAAAGATTAATATCTAGAGCATTTTGCTTCCAAATGTAGACGTAATAGGTAGATGTATGCATTTTCTTCACCTGATAAAATTGCTAAAGGAAGTTCCAAAATTCATTTCTTCCACTAGTTTAACAAAGATTTGATCTATTTGATGTTTTAAGTGATGTGCAAGGCGCTGGGCACATATAAAGAAAAATAAACAAGGAAAAAATTCCCAATCAAGTGATAGGATCTAAAATGAGCTATTGTGGGGATTTTAAAGGAATAAATCAATATTGGGTTGCAGAGTAAAAGAGGTAATGGTGTTGGGGAAAGAGATCTGGAAAATTTTCACTGCTGTAATAAACTTGTTGTAACACAGAACTGCCTTCCCAAGTGGTAATGAACCTGCCTTGGACTAGCCAGTGTAACATATGGATACATAAGGTGAGCTTTATATGCCACCTAACCCTTTATGCCCAAAGAAATGTACTCTGCTTTGTGTCAGAAGCTGTCTACAATTCTTTACATTCCACTAAATCAGTTTTTCACCCTGGTGACTCAGGGTGAAAGAGAGAAGCCAGTAGTAAATATTCTGGTCAACAGTTTCAACTAAGGCATCAGCCAACAGCCTGTATCCCCCACTAGTTGTGTAAATGAATGAGCAAGCTTTCAGATGATTCCAAACCCCCACTTCCAACTGCCCAGTTGATACCTAGTGGAATCAGGATGAGCTATCCTCACTGAGCACTGACCCAGAGCTTGGTCTAAGCTACAGATTGGGGAGTATGATAAATGTTTTTGCTCAATAAGCCAAAAAGGTTTGGGACATATATTTTTCTTGTTATGAAAACTAGAATGACTATGTGAGGCAAAGTAATTCTGAAATGAAACTCTGAAACATCTCTTAAAAGAGGGTGCAGATGTGTAAAGCAAATGACATAAGCACATAAATCTCCATGGTATAAAGCTGAATTTTGTTTTTAAACATGTAATTATAAAGCCACAATGGTCATAAAAGTTGTTAAGTTGGGAAAAGAAATATATCAATTTGGGAATCAGGACACACCTTACAGAAATGGTGGCATTTAAGATGTATTTTGCATCACTTATTTCTAGGAAAATATATATATATGTATATTTGTTCTTAAAAGTTATACTTTGTTAGTAATTTAATTTCTTTAGAGATTTTCAGAGAGGAAAAATACCTTCTACCCTTCTAAGTTCTTGCAGGGGCCTCTTTTAATGAAAAAACAGATTAACAAGAAAGTGGATACAAATTTACTTTAATAAAAATTTTGCATGACATGAGAGTCTTTATAAAGAGTGAAGTCCCAAAGGAGAAGAGTGTTTTCATGTGAGGTTTAAAAAGGAGCGACAGTAGTGAAAGGTGATAGGGCAAAGGCCATGAGGTAAGGATCATGAACTGGGGGCATTTAGCAAGACCTGTGTTCAGATTACTCCCAATACTTCATTGTTTTCAGAGATTAAAAAGTATTCTTTCCTTCTAGGAACAAGAAGGATACATCTCACATGAAATTCTTAATGTCTGCTCTAGGAGAGGATCAGAAGGTTATTCCTGTAGTAACTGTTTTTTAAATTCCTTCAGCTTAAAATATTCAATATGCTAAGCTGCTGTATTTGGGGGTAGTGTGTCTTGAACCTCTTTAGATTGTGAATGCCATCTAACAAATTTTATTTTCCTATTCTTGGTCAATACTCTGCTCACATACACAGACTAAGGATAAGTAGGAAATGAGAGTCCCTAGATACAGACAGTCCCCAAGTTACAAACGTCTGACTGACATATGACTTGCACGTACAAACAGAGGTTATGATAGGTAATACCTAGGTAAAAGTACCAGTTCCAATTGACATACAAATTCAACTTAACAATAAGCCTATGGAACCAATCTTGTTTGTATCGCAGGGACTGCCTGTATTGATTCTACGATAAAATCTGTAATATGCAAAATGATAAATAAAATTTATTTTCATCACATTATTTACCAAGGTTCAGAAGACTCCTAGGGCACCTGAAATTACATGTGCAATTGAATTAGAACAATTAGCTGCCAAATTTTCTTTATTACAAACATGAGGACCACTTAAATAACAGTTCATATAGAATTTGAAGATTTAACTACCTGTATAAAATATTCTCTTTCCAAGCAATTTTTGAACTGATCAGTTAAGGAAGGGTAAAATCTGCTGAAAATTATAAGCTTAAATTTCATCTTTCTCTTTTCAATCTTCCAGTTAAGTGTTTCCTAATTGCTGGTGAATGCCTAAGTATAAATGATTCAAGGGAAATAACCTTTGACTTCCAAGCCTAAGTTGTTGAGTAGGCCTTGTAATCCTAAGATATTTTAATTCACATCTAGAATTTTCTAATTAATGGAATGGCCTCAAGGCTAGTCAGAAAATAGACTATAAGAGTTTCAGAATTTAAGTAGTTCCCAAAAGCATCACGAACTCAAATCTGGGACCTATAGAGAATATGTAATGCTTTTTTATCCAAAAAAATGTTTTTGTTTTGGGGTTTTTTTTTTTGTGAGACAGAGTCACACTCAGTGGCCCTAGGGTTGAGTGCTATGGCAACATAGCTCACAGCAACCTCAAACTCTTGGGCTCAAGCAATCTTCTTGCTTCAGTCCCAAGTAGCTGGGACTACAGGCACTCGCCACAATGCCTGGCTATTTTTTGTTGTTGTTGTCATTTGGCTATGGCTGGGTTCGATCCCACCACCCTCAGTATATGGGCCCAGTGCCCTACTCACTGAGCCACAATTTTACAGAATCGAAATTCATCAGATAATTGTTCATTTTCTATCATGAATAAAACAGAATTAAAATATCTGAAGAATAATCTTAAATGCTATCCAATTCAGATATTACCAAACTATATGTCTCTTATTTCTTATTCAATGTTTGCTTCCCACCTCCATTCTAATATCAAAACACTAGGGAATCCACTGTAGAATTATTGACCCAATTTGTTCTATCAGAATGACTTGTTGACACTTTAATAACTAAATTGGCTCAGCCAGATAAAATACATACTAGTTCCTCCATCACTATTAAAGCTAAAACCAATGAATTAGTCCACAGAACCAAATTCAGCAAATAGACTCACTTCAAGCCCCATATTGATTAACAGCTACATAACATATAAACAATTTGTCCCTATGAATTGTAAATTACTGCAAAGAGTGTGATTTTTATCAAATGTTAAAAACATACATGAGAATATTTCCAAATATTTATGATTAAAATATGCCCAGTGTGTCTCAACTAAAGTGATTTCACCTGCTTCCTATCTCACCTCCAACATGTACATAAAACAAGGGGATACCTAGCAATATCTGGTGTCATTTTAGGTTGCTCCAACTGGGTAGCAGCTGGTAAATAGAGGTCAAGAATCCTGATAAACTTCCTACAAATTAGGATAGCCTACCTAACAAAGAATTATCCAATTCAAAATGTCAATAGTGCCCAGGTTGAAAAATTCTGCTTTTAACTCTTGTTAAAAAAATTTTTATTTGGTTTAAAAACATCTCACATAACAATTCATGTATTTGCTCCTATGCTTTCAATTTTTAGATGACATAATTTACCTAATAAAATGTAGAATAATAATGATTTTGAATAAAATTATTCCTTAAAATAAGAGAATATTTATTAAATATGAAGTGCAAGAGGCAATTTTAAAAAATGGTAGCTTAGGCAAATATAAGTGATTGGTGGTATGTCTGAAATTTTCCTAGATAAATATCCAGGCATGAAACTAACTGGAAAGATATTGAGAAGATTATTAATTTGATACGCTTTTGAAAGCAGTTGAAGCCTTAAGTCCGTTTAGATATACAGAAGAATCTACCCCAAATAAGAAATATAGGTGAAGATTATAGCAGCATTGTCAAGGCAACACTACGCCCTAGAAGCAGAGATTCTTGCTTGGGTGAAAGCAAGTGTTTGGTTTCCACTATCAATATTTCAGGAAGAAAATTAAAAATCCACTGGAGAAACAATCTAAAGATTTGATAGAATTGAAAAAAAAAAAAGAAGAAGAAGAAGAAGAACAGGTCAGTCCTGGTGGCTCATGCCTACAACCCTAGCACTCTGGGAAGCTGAGGCAAGAGGATTCCATGAGCTGAGGACTTCAGGACCAGCCAGAGCAAGAACAAGACTTCATCTCTACTAAAAACAAAAAAGTAGCTAGGCACTGTGGCAGGCACCTGTAGTCCCAGCTACTCGGGAGGCTGAAGCAGATGGATTACTTGAACCCAGGAGATTGAAGTTGCCGTGGGCTAGGCGGATGCCATGTCACTCTAGCTTAGGCAACAGAGTGAGACTCTGTCTCATAAATAAACAAATAAGTCAATAAATACATAAATAAGATAATTTTAGAAATTTAAAAAGAAAGGAAAATAGGAACAGGAAAAAGGGAAAAGGAAAAAGAAAAGTGAGAGAAGCAAGGAGCTCCCAGCTGATCACGCTTGAAACCTTCTGACTGCATCATGACGGGGCTTTTGTTTTGTATTCTTTCCTTGCTTCTCCCTCCTCTATGACTTAAATGAACTAACCTTGAAGACAGATGAGTTTTTTGTACAAAAGACTAGAAAATAGATTGGAAAAGAAGGTTGTAAATAAATTCCTAATTACAAAACGGCAGTTAGTTACCGTCACACAATAATGCAAAATGGCTCTTTTTGAATTCTAAGCATTTTGAATTCTGAGAAAGCTCATTTTATAATTTAAGGTACACCATATAGTTCTATATTTTAAATGTAATTTTAAGATATTGATAAATCCCATATAATTACTCCATTAACCTTTGTAAACATTTTGACTTTCCTTGCAGCTCAGTAGCCGAATAAAAACATAACCTCAGCACCTCATTTACTTGCTCTACTTGTCTCATTTGCAAGCCAATTAATTTACTTTTCAGCATTTCAATTACATGGCTTTATTAATGCCCCTAAATAATCAATAGTGAATAGCTTTCTGGAACTCAAAAATTCTGAGTTTTCCATCATTTGATATACACCCCAAAGCATGTGTTAATGAAACATATACCATAAGCTTAAATACATACTACTCTATATTTTAATAATCCAAATAAAATAATTCATTGTTACCAAAATCATACCATTGATGTTCTATTTTTAGATCCCTATAATACGTGTTCCCTAAATGTGTATGTTCTACTTTCTGGATCACCACTTTGCTCAGAGTAGAAGTTCAATGTACAGATTCTGTTTGGTTTGGGCAAACTGTTATCTGCTCTTAAAATCTTACTCTTCTTCCTGGGCATGTGGCTGAACAGGCAAGAGAAGCCACGTAATAGAGATTGGGCTGACGGAATGTGAGCAGGTGGAAAATGTGTACTTCCAGCCTGGCCCATGCATGATCTTCTTGATTTGTTTACCTTTTTTTCGGATAGAATGGTGATCCTAGGGGGACCTGGCTTCCGTAATTGCTGATTGAAGGACAGACAGCTGGCTGAGGCACTAGTTTGGTTTATTACATGAAAAAGAGGTTGCAAAGTGAAAGTCATAAAGTGGAAATGTTCATCTGCTTTTGTCTGTATAAGCAGCCATCATCGTCGACTTAGCACCTTTATAGGTAACAATCCCAAGGAATTTTTTTTAATATAGAAATATCACGAAAATAAGCTGTTTGGGAAATTTGTGTGCTTATACATACATAGAAACACACACAAATATAACAAAGCACACCTATGTTTTGATAACTTTCTTCAACAAATGTTCTTCTTAAAGCAATTTATTACTGCTCATTATGAGAAGTTTAACAAACTGAAAAACAAATCTAAATTTAATGAACCAAGGCTTAAAGTCTTTTTCCCCTGTTCCCCTTTCCACCATGAGTTCTCAGACGGTCTTGTCCACGTACATCCTGAACTGCCTTCGGAAGCAGAGACTCCGGTTTAGTTAGTCATTATGCCATTTTGTTCTTGCTGCTCAGATTTTGCTTCATTTCAAATGGCTCCACATTGAGAAATTCGACTTGGTTTCACTTTTTTATTCCAATTTTATATTCGCTGCGCTTGACTTTCTGCCATTAGTATTCAAGAATCATAAAATTTTTACCTCCAAAAGTACTAAGCATTTGACTTGTTCTAAATATTACATAAACCTGGACTATATTCATTTTGAATGTTCTCTTTCTATTAGATCAATAGGCAATATTTCTGAGACTACTAACCTGATATTCACTTTTATAGAGAGCCTTTTTTTTTTCATTTCAAGTAGGTGAATTGAACACAATTATTGTGTCTTTCTTTTATTGTCTCAGAACTGTTAACCCAAGTAGCATATATAAAAATCTGGGTAAGAATTTTAAAATTATATGCACCCGGTGACATTTCTCTTCACCACGTGAACATTTCTGCATGTTCTTTTCCACTATGATAGCTTTTACAAGGTGCACCATGTCATTGGCCTTTATTTCACCGAGAGGCTTGCTTTGTTCACAAACGGCTGACAGCTCTACTCCAGCTAGTGAAATTTTAGAGGAGCTGGTGACAGTGCAGCTAAACCAGGCCTCACAATGGGTTGTCTTTACAGTGTTAACATGAAAAGCCCGAGAGTGAAAGGAAGACTGAATTGAGTCCCAGATAAAAGGGAAATAAAGACCCAAGGACCTGTCATATAGCACTTATTTTCTTGAGCAAAAGTAACAGAGCTATAACAAAGAATAATGGCTTTAAGCTCAGAAGGGTCTATATTGAAATATTTTAGCCCCTTCCAGTTTTAGTGTCTTCATGTTAGAAAAGTGATAAAAATATATACATAATAAAGTTATTTTAAAAATAAAGTGGAAAAGCTATGTAAACAGTCCAATTCCGTATACATTTACTCAGCATTACTAATATTTATAGAACACTCTAATTAGCCAAGCACTGTTGTAGACCCAGAGACAAAAATCTCTGTCCATATAGGGTATAATTTTAGTAGGACAAATTGAGAATAAACAACAACAACAAAAAATACTGATATGTGTAGTACAATATATAATACGTGTGGGAAACAGAAACAGAAGATGGAAGAGGGATAGGAAGGATTACATTTAGAATGATAGGTAGGATGGCCCAAAGAATTAGCACGATCCATGTAAAGGTGATGTTCCTGTAACATGGTGAGGGGGCCTTATAGGACAAGCATTCCAAGGAGAAGGAAAAGCAAATGCAAAAACATTATGGTGTCAGCAAGCCGGGATAGTCCCAGAAAAACAAGGAATCTCTGGCTCAAGCGGATTGAGGACAAGGTGAAAGCAGTGAAAAATGAGTGTCAGAAATATCAAATATGGCTCTGCATGTCTTTGTCAAAACTTTGGCTTTTATTCTGATGGAGATGACATGTCTGAAGTGTATTGAGCAGAGAAATGACAGGCTCTGACTTACCTTTTAATAGGATCATTCTGGCTGCTGTTATGAGACTTAGAGAAGAGACAGAGAAGCAGGTAGGATAGTTTTCAAGTGTTTTATTAATCCAAATAAGACACAAGAGTGGCTTGACATGGTTGGTATCAGTGCAGGGGATAAACAGCGATTGAACATTGCGTATAAGTTTAAGACGGAGTGGGCATGACGGATCTGAGCAATTGGAGGCAGAAAAGGTCAAGAATGACTCAAAAGTGTTTACATAAAGAACTGGGATGAGGTTAGCGCTGCTCTCTCTCTATCTCTCTTTTCTTTTTCTTTATTTTTTCACACATTTTGGGACTTATTGGTTGATAACAAATGATCAGTGTACCTTCTAGAAACCAGATTGCTAACATGTTACACATAGAGAGTCTGCTAGTCAGTGATTGAAGGAAAGGACTCCATGGGGCAACTGGAGGGAAGAAGACCCCAATCAGATTCTAAGCCAAATATCTGAGAAATACTCATGAATATCCTTTTTAAAATCTTAAAGAAGCCAAATGGTACAATGGTGATAGTAGGAATTTGTCATTTGTCAGCTGGAAAATCCATTTCAAAACTTACGTCTATACTCTATTAAGCTTTAGTTTTCTTCAAGGCAGCATGTGTATTTTTTATTTCAAGATGGTAAGAGGGTACAGATGTTTTTGTTACATGAATACTACCTTGCATAATGCTTAAGTCAGGGATTTGGGTGTGTCTATCACCAGTATGCTGTTCACTGTACCCAACAGGTAAATACTAGTTCTTCACCTGCCCCCCAACCCTCCTCATCCTTGGTTTCCAACATCCTTTTTATCCCTCTGTGCCCATGCATACCCATTGTTTACTTCTCCCTTGTTAGTGAGAGAACATGGTGTTTGGTTTTTGATTCTTGAGATACTTCATTTAGGATAGTGGTTTTCAGTTCCATCCAAGTTGCTGCAAATGACGTTATTTTATTCCCTTTTTAGAGTGAGTAGTACCCCAAGGTATACATAGTATATACACCACAATTTCTTATGACTCCATGGGCACTTAGATAGATTCCACACCTTTGAGTTTGTGAATGGCTCTGCAATAAACATTTGCATTCAAGTATCCTTTTGATAAAATGACTTATTTTCCTTTGGGGAGATGCCCAGCAATAGGATTGCTGGATTGCATAGAAAATCCACATTTATTTCTTTGAGAAATCTACACGCTGATTTACATTGGGACCGTGCTAATTTGCAGTCATACCAATAGTGTATGAACATTCTTTTCTCTTTGCATCTATGCCAGCATCTGTTATTTCTTTAAATTTTTTAATAATGGTCACTCTGATATGGGAAAAGTATTATCTCTGTGTAGTTTTAATTTTCATTTCCCTTATAATTAATGATGTTGACCATTTTTTCTGTTTTTTTCTTTTCTTTTTCTTTTTTTTGCCCTTTGCCTGTTATGTTTTGAAAAACTTCTGTTCATATCTTTTGCCCATTTTTGAGGGAGTTATTTGCTTTATCTCTTAGTGATTTGTTTGAGCTCTTTGTACTCCACATTCTGGATATTAGTCCTTTGTAAAGTGTATAGATTGCAAATGACTTTTCCCATTCTGTAGACTGTCTATTTGCTCTGTTATTTCCTTTGCTATATGGAAGTTATTTTAATATAATTAAGTCCTATATATTTATTGTTATTGCTATATTGTATTGTATTGTATATTTGCCTTTGGTATCTCATTCATAAATTCTTTGCCTAGGCTGATATCTAGACGAGTTTTTCCTATATTTATTTCTAGAATTTTTATGGTTCATGACTTACATTTAAGTCTTTAATACATTTGGAATTAATTTTTGTATATGATGAGATATAGGGGTTCTGGTTCATTCTTCTTCGTGTGTCTATTCAGTTTTCCTAGCACCATTTATTGGAAGAGTTTTCTTTGCCTGGTGTTTGTTATTGTCTGTTTTCCAAAGGCCAGGCAGTTGTAGCTCTATGTTTTTATTTCTGGGTTCACTCTTCTGTTGAATTGGTCCATGTCTCCACTTTCATACTACCAGTGCACGCTGCTTTGGTTACTATATAGGAGTGTATTATAATTTGAAGTCAGGTAAAGTAACACCTTCAGAGTGGTTCTTTAGGAATAACATTGCTATTCAGGCTACTTTTTGGTACGAAATGGAGCTTACTATTATTTTCTGTAGATCTGTGAAATGTGACATTGTTATTTTGATGCTATTTTAGCAAGAATTTGATTGAACCTATAAATCACCTTGAACAGTATCACATTTTAATGAAGTTGATTCTGCCAATCCATGAGCAAGGGAAGTTTTTTCACTCCTATCGTTTACTATTTCTTTTATCAGTGTGTTATCGTTCTCTTTGTAGAGATCATTCCTTTTCTATGTTATGTTCCCAAGTATCTTATTTTCTTTCTAGCTGTTGTGAATGATATGGAGTCCTTTATTTTACTCTCACTTTGAGTGTTTCTGGTATATAGAAATACTACTGACATTAAAGGTAGAGTATTAATGTCTTTATATAGTGATCAAGGAAATGCCATGAAGGATATCTGTAACAGTATGATCAAAATATTTCTGAATGTATATGAATCGTGCCCTGTGATTGCACCAATGTACATAATTATGATTC
>CAUYON010078750.1:0-101498 GCA_963573935.1 Arctocebus calabarensis
ACCTGTAGTCCCAGCTACTTGGGAGGCGGAGGCAGGAGACTCGCTTGAGCCCAGGAATTGGAGGTTGCTGTGAGCTGTGATGCCACAGCACTCTCTCCAGGGTGACAGCTTGAGGCTCTGTCTCAAAAAAAAAAAAAAAAATCTGGGAAAAGTGTTTTAACTTCCCAGTACCTAGATTCTTCACCTACATTGCAGGGATGATAGTTCCTATTTCACGTGGTTGTGGGGGAAAACAAAATGGATTAATACATAGAATCTCTCTTTTTTTTTGTTTTTAGAGACAGGGTCTCACTTTGTTGCCCAAACTAGAGTGTCCATGGCCTTAGCCTCCCTCACAGCAACCTTAAACTCCTGGGCTTAAATAAACCTCCTGCCTCAGCCTCCTGAGTATCTGGAATTATAGGTGTGTACCATCATATGCAGCTGACTTTTCTATTTTAGTAGAGATGGGGTCTGGCTCTTGCTCAGACTGTTCTCAAACACTTCTATATTATTATTTTTTTATTGAGGTTTTTTTTTTGAGACAGAGTCTCACTTTGTCACCCTTGGTAGAGTGCCGTGGTGTAACAGCTCACAGCAACCTCCACTCCTGGGCTTAGGGGATTCTCTTGCCTCAGCCTCCTAAGCAGCTGGGACTACAGGCACCTGCCACAATGCTTGGCTATTTTTGTTGCAGTTTGGTCAGGGCTGGGTTCGAACCCACCTTCAATATAGGGGCCAGCACCCTACCCACTGAGCCACAGGGGCTGCCCTATTTTTTTTTTTTTTTTGAGACAGAGTATCACTATGTTGCCCTCAGTAGAGTGCCATGGCCTCACAGCTCACAGCAACCTAATTTTTTTGTTGTTGTTGTAGTTGTCATTGTTGTTTGGTGTCCTGGATGGTTTGAACCCTCCAGCCCTGGTGTATGTGGCTGGTGCCAACACCACTGAGCTATGGGAGCCGAGCCTGTTCTCAAACTCTTAACCTCAAGTGATCCTCCTGTCTTGGCCTCCCAGAGTGCTAGGATTACAGACGTGAGTCACTGCACCTGGCCTGCCCAGCTAATGTTCAAATTTTTTTTGTAGTGACAAATTCTTGCTATGTTGCCCAGGCTGATCTTAAACGTCTGGCCTCAGGTGATCCTTCCTACCTCAGCTTCCCAAAGTGCTGGGAATACAAACAATTATAAGTGCTCTAGAACAGTGCCTAACAGAGTTAGATTTTATCACTATGGGTACCTGCTATAGTTTCAGCATCCAACTTTACACAACTGAGGATATTTAGAGATGTCAACACCTTGGATCTTTTTTCCTTCATCTTCATCTTTCTTCATCTTTTTTTTATTTCTTAGCTTAAAAGTTTTAAGAAATTGGGCAATGCCTTTGGCTTGATGGGTAGGGCACCTGCCCCATATACTGAGGGTGGCGGGTTCAAACCCAGCCCCTCCCAAACCGCAACAACAACAACAACAAAATATCTGGGCATTGTGGTGGGCACCTATAGTCCCAGCTACTTGGGATGCTGAGGCAAGAGATCACCTAAGCCCAAGAGCTGGAGGTTGTTGTGAGCTGTGATGCCACAGCCTCTAATGAGGGTGGGTGATAAAGTGAGACTCTGTCTCAAAAAAAAAAAGTTTTAAGAAATCAAACTTCTCTTTATAACTCCAGTCTGTCCTCACTCCTGCCAGGTAGAAGCTCTCCAACTTTAAAATATGGCCTAGGGAAGGATTCAAGCAGGTAGAGGCAAGATTTTGAGCAAGAGAAGAAGGAAGAAGAGGGATAATAAGGCCGGAAGAAGGGCTGAGTGGGTCAGTACAAGTTTGGCACATCAGGAGCCACTTCCGTGTGAGTGTGTGTGAAGCTTGCTTTCCTTATGCAAAGTCAGCCCTGATAAGGAGCTTGGGCAGCTGGAGGTGTCAAGGTCAGGCAGGCACTGCCCTTTCCTCTGCTGCCACCTGTCTTACTCCTACCTCTGTCATTCTGCTACTTTCCATTTCCTGTCACTGGCATATAGGTGGCCATTGTGTTACCTATATGTCAGGACATCAAGGGAGGTATCCTGATTCACTATAGAAAGTGCCAAAACTCTGCTCAGCCTCAAGAGAGATACTTCCCAAGTCCTAGGCATCGCCAGCACATTCAGAAGTTCTGCCTCCGGAAAAGAGTGAAAGAAATGAGAAAAATTTTAAGTTGACATTGTATCAAAAGCCAGTTTTTTAAACCCTCTATAAAACCAACAAAAATTATTGGGGTATTCCTTTAAGGTATACTCGAGTTCAAATATATCATTATAAACTAAGACTTATAATTTCAATTATTATGACTTACTCTTTAATTTTGAATATATACTCCTTAATTTAGATTGTTTTGTTTTTTGAGACAGAGTCTCATTCTGTTTCTCCAGGCTAGAGTGCAATGACATCAGCTTGGCTCACATCATCCACTCCTGAGTTCAAGTGATCCTCCTGCCTCAGCCTCCTGAGCAGCTGGGACTGCAGGTGCCTGTCCAGCTAGTTTTTCTATTTTTAGTTTCATTCTTGCTCAGGCTGATCTGGAATTCCTGAGCTCAAGCAATCCTCCTGCCTTGGCCTCCTAGAGTGCTAGGATTACAGACATGAGTCACCATGCTCATCCTAGAATATATACTTCTTAAAACTTCGAATTTTAGAAATGAAAGGAACTTCTGAGACCTTTCAGTTTCATGTGAGCACTTTTTTTAGATGGGGGGACTGAGAGGTGGTGAGGTGAAGACATCTGTCCTTATTCACAGGACTAATCAGTACAGCTGAGACAAGAACAGAATTCGCAGTTAAGAGTTATTTTCAGGGCAGCGCCTGTGGCTCAATGAGTAGGGCGCGGGCCCCATATACCGAGGGTGGTGGGTTCAAACCCAGCCCTGGCCAAACTGCAACAAAAAAATAGCCGGGCATTGTGGTGGGCACCTGTAGTCTCAGCTACTCAGGAGCCTGAGGCAAGAGAATCGCCTAAGCCCAAGAGCTGGAGGTTGCTATGAGCTGTGACGCCAGGGCACTCTCTGAGGGCAACAAAGTGAGACTCTGTCTCTAAAAAATAAATAAATAAATTGTTATTTTCATTGTATCACAGAAGACCTCTCTTCCAAAATAATTACTGTCATTATGGAAGTTTCCAGAACGTGAGCACAAGGGAAGCAGCAGCACTAACAGCTCACGCAGGATAGGAGTTAAGGGTGCAGGGCCTGGGACCAGACCAGCAGGGTTGGAATCCTGTCTTCTCACTTACTAGCTTTTGTCTTGGGGAAATCATTCTGTTTTGCTGTGAAGTTACAGTTTAGACTATTGCAAATATTTCAGTGTGTGTGTAGAGTGTTCTGCTCTATATTAGGGACAGAATCAGTATTAGATGCATATAAATTGTAAACTATATATTTTGATGCTATATGATTGCCATCTGTTCTTCCTTTCTTTCTTATTTATTTATTTATTTATTTATTTATTATTTATCTATTTATTTATTTATTTTAGAGACAGAGTCTCACTTTATTGCCCTTGGTAGAGTGCTGTGGCATCACAGCTCACAGCAACCTCCAACTCCTGGGCTTAGGTGATTCTCTTGCCTCAGCTTCCCTAGTGGCTGGGACTACAGGCACCTGCCACAACACCTGGCTATTTTTGTTGCAGTTCGGCCGTTGCAGGGCCGAGCTCGAACCTGCCACCCTCGGTATATGGGGCCGGCGCTTTCTCACTGAGCCACAGGCACGCACTTCCTTCCTTCCTTCCTTCCTTCCTTCCTTCCTTCCTTCCTTCCTTCCTTCCTTCCTTCCTTCCTCCCTCCCTCCCTCCCTCCCTTCCTCCTCCTCCTTCTTCTTCTCTCTCTCTCTTTCCTTCCTTCCTTCTTCTCTTTCTTTTTAGACAACGTCTCACTATATCACCCTTGCTAGAGTGCCATGGCGTCATAGCTCACAGCAACCTCCAAATCTTGGGCTTAAGCAATTCTCTTGCCTCATCTCCCAAGTAGCTGGGACCACAGGCTATTGTTTTGTTGCAGTTGTCATTGTTGATTTTAGCTGGCCCAGGCAGATTCAAACCCAACAAACTCAGTGTATGTGGCTGGCACCCTACCCACTGAGTTACAGGCACTGCCTTTCTTTCTTTCTCCCTCCCTTCCCCTCCTGCCCTCCCCTCCCTTCCCTTTCCTTCCCTTCTCTCTTTTCTTTCTTTTGTAGAGACAGAGTCTCTTTATTGCCCTCAGTAGAATACTGTGGCGTCACACAGCTCACAGCAACCTCCAACTCCCGGGCTCAGGCGATTCTTTTGCCTCAGCCTCCCGAGTAGCTGGGACGACAGGCACCCGCCAAAACACCCAGCTATTTTTTTGTTGCAGTTTGGCTGGGGCCGAGTTTGAACCCACCACCCTTGGTATATGGGGCTAGCGCCCTACCCGCTGACCCACAGGAGCTGTCCTCCTTTCTTTCTTCTTGAAAATTTTTTGTAGGAGCAGAGGTCTGCTATACTGCCCATGCTGGTCTCAACTCCTGGCCTCAAGTGATTCTCTTGCCTTGGCCTCTCAAAATGCTGGGATTACAGTCATGAGCCACCATGCCCTGCCTTGTCTTCCCTTAATTCTGAAAGGCACATTATGGATATCTACTATAGTCACAGGTTCCAACTTTGCTAAATTGAGACTATCTAGGGATGTCTACATTATGGATCCTTTTCTAGATCTTTCCCAGCCTTAGAAAAGTGAGAAATTATAATTTCTTCCTAACTCCATCCTGTCCCCACCTCTGCCCAAGCCCCCGTGACCCAACCAGTGTTCAGTCCAGTACCTAAAAAGCAAATGTTTGTAAAAGATGAATACAAAGTCAACTCTAGAATGTTGATATAAAAATGGCTTAGGCCGGCATGGTGGCTCATGCCTGTTATCCCAGCACTCTGAGAGGCCAAGTCAGGTAGACTGCTTGAGGTCATGAGTTTGAGAACAGCCTGAGGAAGAGCAAGACCCCATCTATAAAAACATAGCTGGCATTGTGGTGGGCACCTGTAGTCCCAACTACTCAGGAGCCTGAGGCAAGAGAATCGTTTGAGCCCAAGAGTTTGAGATTGCTGTGAGCTATGACACCACAGAACTCTACTGAGGGTGACAAAGTAAGACTCTGTCTCAAAAAAAAAAAAAAAATGACATGGCTTAGAAGCCCTCATTCAATTGGAATAGGAAATCAGAAGGCTTGAGTTGAAACCGAGTTTGCTATAGGAAATGATGGCTATTAAAGGGGTATGCTTAATGTCCCCTCAAGCCAGTCCTGGAAATCACCAATTAATGAATTGAATGAACGCAGGAAAGCCAGAGGTGTGTTTCAGCAGACACCACTGGGATGCAACCTCCAAGGAATACCAAAGGGAAAGGAATCTTGAAATGGGACTTCAGATGGACTTATCCTTCATAAATTGGGTATTAATATTTTACCTGTTGACACTCGTAGTCTAGAGAAGACTGATCTATATTGATTATAGAAGACATGTATTCAATGCCCTGGAAGGAAGACAACTTGAACATGGCCTTTGACCTAAGATTTGTGGCCCACAGCTTAAAAAACAATACTTTAGAGCAGGGGTCCTCAAACTTTTTAAATGGGGGGCCAGTTCACTGTCCCTCAGACCATTTGAGGGCTGGACTATAGTTTAAAAAAAACTATGGGCTCAGCACCTGTGGCTCAACCGGCTAAGGCACCAGCCACGTACACCTGAGCTGGCGGGTTCGAATTCAGCCCAGGCCCCCCAAACAACAATGGTGGCTGCAACCAAAAAAATGGCCGGGCGTTGTGGCTGGTGCCTGTAGTCCCAGCTACTTGGGAGGCGGAGGCAGGAGCGCTTGAGCCCAGGAGTTGGAGGTTGCTGTGAGCTGTGATGCCACAGCACTCTATCCAGGGTAACAGCTTGAGGCTCTGTCTCAAATAATAATAATAATAATAAACTATGAACAAATTCCTATGCACACTGCACATATCTTATTTTGAAGTAAAAAAACAAAATGGGGGGCAGTGCCTGTGGCTCAAAGGAGTAGGGTGCTGGCCCCATATAGTGGAGGTGGTGGGTTCAAACCCAGCCCTGGCCAAAAACTGCAAAACAAATAACCAAACAGACAAACAAAAAAGGGAACAAATACAAATACAATATTTAAAATGGAAAAAAAAGTGCCCCCTATCTGCAAAAAAAGGACCTCCTAACTTCAGGAAAAAAAGGCCCCCCTTAACTACAAAAAATGGCCTTACTAACTGCAAAATAAAAAAAAAAAAATAGACCTAACTTAAAAAAAAAAAATAAATCCTAACTTATAACTTGTTCTTACCTGGGTCCTCAGGCAGCAGTAGGCTCTGCACAGGCAAGCTCGTGACTTCTCCGATCACAAGTCTCAGTCTCGAGTGAGACTGGGAGGAGGAGTCAAGAGACGGAGAGAAGGAGGGGAGTCGGGGAGTGCAGTACACATTCCATGCACACTGTGGCCTGGGACTAGTTGGCTGCTAAGCAGGACAGGCACCAGTGACAAAAACACCGAGCAGGCCGCATAAATGTCTTCAGCAAGCCGCATGTGTCCCGGGGGCCCTAGTTTGAGGACCCCTGCCTTAGAGTGTATACATTTTCTTTTTTTTTTGAGACAGAGCCTCAAGCTGTCACCCTGGATAGAGTGCTGTGACATCACAGCTCACAGCAACCTCCAACTCCTGGACTCAAGTGAGTCTCCCACCTCTGCCTCCCAAATAGCTGGGACTATAGCCACCCGCCACAACGCCCGGCCATTTTTTGGCTGCAGCTGTCATTGTTGTTTGGTGGGCCCGGGCTGGATTCCGAACTCTCCAGCTCAGGTGTACGTGGCTGGTTCCTTAGCCCGTTGAGCCACAGGCGCCGAGCCAGAGTATATACATTTCTGATGAAGCTTTGTCACTTTTCCAGTTTTCTTTCACCAACTATAATCCACCCAAATGGTAGCTCACCCTTAATCTAATGAGGTAGTTAGGTTAGCAATTTTAGAATTAGGAGTGCTGGTTTGAAATTCTTGTTTTACTACCTATTCTTCACAGTAGTATGAGATTTATGATGTAATGTCTCTTTTCTCTGAACCATTTTACACCTTGATGTGAAAGAAACTTCTATGTATGAGCTATTATTGCTGTGATCAGAATAATCTGATAAAGTAGTACACTTAGGTACCTAAATTATAATGGAGATTTTGTATGGTTTTTCATTCATTTGGCTGATTTGTTGAGTTTTTAATAAATTTGCATTTTTTTATTTATTTGTTTGTTTTGAGACAGAGTCTCACTTTATTTCCCTCAGTAGAGTACTGTAACATCATAGCTCACAGCAACCTCCAACTCTTGGGCTCAAGCAATTCTCTTGCCTCAGCCTCCCAAGTAGCTGGGACTACAGGCGCCTGCCACAGTGCCTGGCTATTTTTAGAGACGAGGTCTCCAGGCTCAGGCTGGTCTTGAACTTGTGAGCTTGGGCAATCCACCTACCTCAGCCTCCCAGAGTGGTTGGGTTATAGGCATGAGCCACTGCGCCAGGCCCTAAATTTGTGTTTTTAACTGGACACTGAGTTTTTAATTCACATGGAAGTAAGTGTTATTCT
The DNA here is from genome assembly GCA_963573935.1 of Arctocebus calabarensis. Lineage (NCBI taxonomy): Eukaryota > Metazoa > Chordata > Mammalia > Primates > Lorisidae > Arctocebus > Arctocebus calabarensis. The sequence continues at coordinate 7,590 of CAUYON010078750.1, forward strand.
TTTTTTTTTTTTTTTTGCGACAGAGCTTCAAGCTGTCACCCTGGAGAGAGTGCTGTGGCATCACAGCTCATAGCAACCTCCAATTCCTGGGCTCAAGTGAGTCTCCTGCCTCCACCTCCCAAGTAGCTGGGACTACAGGCGCCCGCCACAATGCCCGGCCGTTTTTTGGTTGCAGCCGTCATTGTTGTTTGGCGGGCCCGGGCTGGATTTGAACCCGCAAGCTCAGGAGTATGTGGCTGGCACCTTAGCCTGTTGAGCCACAGGCACCGAGCCAAGAGTTCTTCTTGCCTTTGTTGACAAGTTCTATGTAATGCCAATCTCTATTTTTTTCTTTTTGTATTTATTTTTATCTATACCTGGAATCTTGTTTGACTGGTCTGTGCCTCTGAAGATGTCAGGTTATACCTAAGTGTTGGCATTCCTTGCTTGATGACCATATAAATGACTAATTGAGTTTGAGGCAAATTCTTGTTAGATAACTTTGTTAGGTAGTTCTAAAGAATCAACAGGGTACATTGGTCACTGAAGGGTTTTGCTTTTCTTCTTTTATAATGACCAAAATATTTATTAAAATAGCAAATTTTTTGTTCTCTTTTTTTGTCTTTTTTTGGTCTTCATGAGTAGACTTTCTTTAGAAAATGGAAAATAATCTCTCTGTTTTGGAGGCCTTTCCATCTGGCAAACATTGCCTTTTCAATGAAGCTGAAGTATGGTTTGATTTATTTTTATTTGTTGTTTCTGAGCTTATTTACCAATGTAATTAATATTATCAAAACTGTTGTTGGAACAGAGCTTAATCCCTCCGCTTTTGTTTCTGATGCTAGGATGATTAGTTATGGAGAAAAAAATTGTTACGCCAGGCAAAATAGCAGCGGTGGCATTTCTTAACCTCCCGCCTCTGCCCACGTTTGTTTACACGCATATCCGACTGTAATGCCTCCAAATTAATCACTGTTCTAGGTTAGAGAAAATGGGAGGCCTCCTATGAGTCTTTACAAATGAACCTCTTCTGACAAACAGAAGTGGATCATAGGATCCACTTGCTGACACAAACTCTTTTTTCTAAGGAAAGGAAGTCACTGTTTTTAACATGACACTCCTTAAGGCTTCTCAGCCAGAATGTTTTTATTATCATATCCCCATTTCAAAGTCTTGTGTTCTTTAATCAAAACAAGTCTCATCAATGCTTTTTTCAGACCATGGCTCTTCCTCCTTCAATTCCATGATTAACCCTTTGTGACCTGCAGGCAGTTTTCACATTCCTTAGTAAAAATACTGCCAGCATCCAGGTGAGGTGGTATGCATCTGTAGTCCCAGCTACTCAGGAGGAAGAGGCGGGAGGGTTTCTGGCGTCCAAGAGTTCAAAGCTGTCCTGGGCAACATAGGGAGGCCTCACCTTACCAAAAAAAAAATTCCCACTGGGCTCTGTGGCTCGGACCTGTAATCTTAGCACTTTGGGAGGCCAAGGCAGGTAGATTACTTGAGCTCAGGAGTTCAAGACCAGCTTGAACAAGAGCAAAACCCCATCTCTACTAAAAATAGAAAAATTGGCTGGGTGTTGAGGCAGGTACCTGTAGTCCCAGCTACTCGGGAGACTGAGGCAAAAGGGTAGATTGAGCCTAAGAGTTTGAGGTTGCTGTGAGCTATTATGATGCCATAGCATTCTACCCTGGGTGACAGAATGAGACTCGGTCTCAAAAAAAAAAAAAAAAAAATTCCCATAATCCATATGTTGAGGTCCTGAACTAACAGGGCATGACATATCAAATGTTCTGTCCCAACTTCCTTAATTTAGGATTCCAGTGATGACAAATTGTGCAATAAATAGCGCAAAAATGAGTTATTAGTTTTTCTGCCAAAAGAAGGCAGTTCTTTTCTCCATAAAGAGCACCTCATTTTAAGTTACGGAGAAACCACACTTCAGGGCGGTGCCTGTGGCTCAGTGAGTAGGGTGCCAGCCCCATAGACCGAGGGTGGTGGTTTTGAACCTGGCCCCAGCCAAACTGTAACTACAACAACAAAAATAGCTGAGTGTTGTGCCAGGCACCTGTCCTCCCACCTACAGGTGGGACTCGGGAGGCTGAGGCAAGAGAATTGCCTAAGCCCAAGTGCTGGAGGTTGCTGTGAGCTATGACACCGCAGCACTCTACCAAGGGCAACAAAGCGAGATTCTGTCTCTTAAAAAAATAAAGAAACCACACTTCAGTCCATAAAGGCTATTTTCTTCATTTCACTTCAATTATTCCTGTATTTCATTTATCTGGTCTTTTTTTTATGCCACAAAATTACTTCTTCATCTCTGCCTAAGATCATCTTCTCTAATCTCCCCTATCTGGTTTCTTTTTATTTTTGAGACAGAGCCTCAAACTGTCGCCCTGGATAGAGTGCTGTGACATCACAGCTCACAGCAACCTCCAATTTCTGGGCTTAAGCGAGTCTCCTGCCTCCGCCTCCCAAGTAGCTGGGACCACAGGCGCCCGCCACAATGCCTGCCATCTTTTGGTTGCAGCCACCATTGTTGTTTGGCGGGCCCAGGCTGGATTCAAACGCTCAAGCTCAGGTGTACGTGGCTGGTGACTTAGCCCATTGAGCCACAGGTGCCGAGCCTCCCTATCTGGTTTCTAAAGAAAGCTTGGAGAAGAAAAAGGTCCAAAGACAGAAGGCCACAGCCCAGAACCTGAGAAAAAGGAACAGAGAGAGGCGGAGATGTGCCAGCAGCTGGTGAGGGGACGGGGTAGACTGTCACCAGCACTGTCCCCACTTTGAGCTCCTTCCTCAGCCAGCTAACTCAAGGCCAAGACTGAGCCAAGGCAGCTCCCCTTGTCTTCTGCTCTGGACCTCAGGCCCCTCGCAGGGCAGCCCGCAGTGGGTGCTTATCTTCCTTTTTGGCCACAGTGTGATTCTGCCACTGAACCCGCTGGCCTGGCCTCGTGGAAATCTGACAAGAAAGGAGATCTGCCAATCTGCGGAGAAGTAACAGATCCTTCTCTCCTTTCCCTTCTTACAGTGTGAGAGGGGGCTGGGAGGAGGAGGAGGCCACAGGCAGAGAAGCCTCTCTCTACCAGGGAGTGCTTGACAGAGCCACCCTGCAGGGAGAACAATACGGTGAGGGTCCTTTTCAGGCATGCTGCTGCTGGCATGACAATGGAACAGTGCTGTTCCCCCGGTTAGGGCTTCATTTCCACTTCTGCATAATGTACATGCTGGGTGCTTCGTGCTGCGGCAGCCAAGAGCCCCTGCAATATCTAGGCTTGGGGCGCTGTGGGGTTCTCTAATATTGACTCAAGCAGAGCCTCCAGGATATACAAATATACAGTATATAATATATATACAGTATAATATATATACATATATATATTACAGTATATAATATATATATATTGCAACCTCAAACTCCTAATATATATACATATATATATTACAGTATATAATATACAGTATTATATATATGGCTCAAACTATCCTTCTGCCTTAGCCTCCTGGGTAGCTGGGACTATACAAGTGTACCACCATTTTTGGCTATTTAAAAAAATTTCCTTTTCAACACAGGGTCTTGCTATGTTGCTGAGGCTGGTCTTAAACTCCTGGTCTCAAGTGCTCTTTCCACCTTGACCTACCAAAGTGCTAAGATGACAGGCATGAGCCACCGTGCCTGGCCTATAGCTATATTTTCTGCACCCATTAATCATCCCCATTGCATCCCCCCTCCCTGATACCCCTTCCAGCTTCTAGCAAGCATCATTCTACTCTCTGACTTTATGAGATCAATTGCTTTTAGTATTTAGCTCCCACACGTGAGAACAGTTTGTGCTGAAGGCAGAGAGGGAGAAAAGGACAAAAAACAAACTAGTTTTTCCATACCACAATGCATTTGTGCCAAGGTGACTGTGTGCCAATATCAGGGAATCCTTCCCCTTCAGAGCCCAGAGGAAGCCTTTCCCAACCAGAAGGGAAAAGCATCTTCCTCCTATCAATCTAGCTTTGGAGACATTCTATTTAGTGATGCCTGTCCCTTCCCCCCCAAACAACAATGAGGTGTTCTGTATGCTAACAACATACCTTAAAAAAACAAAAACCCAAAATTGGCTCGGCACCTGTAGCTAATGTGGCTAGGGCGCCAGCCACATACACCAGAGGTGGCAAGTTCGAATCTAGTCAGGGCCTGCCGAACAACAATGCCAATCAAAAAATGGCTGGGCGTTGTGGTGGGCACCTGTAGTCCCCGCTGCTTGGGAGGCTGAGGCAAGAGAATCACTTAAGCCCAGGAGTTGGAGGTTGCTGTAAGCTGTGATGCCACGCACTGTACTCAGGGTAATGGTTTGAGGCTCTGTCTCAAAAAAAAAAAACCCAAATTTTTCATTTTTACAAGACTTGATAAATCAGCACATCGTACCTCATAAATGCTTTGGTGTACACAGTTATGATTGAATAAAGAAAAAAAGAATATTTTAAATTGTACAACCACCAGAAGTCCACAGTTATCAAAAATGCACACTAAAAAAATGTACACACTTCAGGCCAGGCGCAGTGGCTCATGTCTGCAATTCCAGCACTCTGGGAGGCCAAGGCAGGTGGATTGCCTGAGCTCACAGGTTTGAGACCAGCCTGAGCCAGAGCAAGACCTTGTTTCTAAAAATAGCCAGGCATTGTGGCAGGCGCCTGTGGTCCTATCTACTTGGGAGGCTGAGGCAAGAGAATCACTTCATCCCAGGAGTTTGAGGTTGCTGTGAGCTATGACGCCACAGCACTCTATCGAGGGTGACAAAGCGAGGTTCTGTCTCAAAAACAAAAACAAAAACAATGTACACACTTCACTTGGCATCTCCAGCACCTTCAGCTTTCTGGGCCTGGTCTGTTTTGGCATTTTTCTGCAGTGATTCCCCAGAGTCGGCTTTTCCCTTTGGGCACCTTCTCTCCCTTCCTAGCAGGGGCCTTTTTACTCTGGGGCACTGGCTTTGGAGGCTAGGGCGCCAAACGTCCCGCATCAGTTCTCCCTCTCCGAGTAGAAACTCTAACTGCTGTTAGGGAAAAGGGGCGAAGACTCGATCTAACTGCTTCCTGCTGATATAAGAGAAGATTTAAAAAAAGAGGGCAGATTTGAAATAGATATCAAATATGCAAATAAAGAGAGAATGAATAATGGAAACATGAAAGACTTACCAACCAATAGTTAGGGCCTGGCTAAGCTTGGAGGCTATGAGTGTGTAATGATTATCATTTACAAGCTTGTTTGCCCCTTTTTAGCCTCTGCAGTCTGGGACTGGAGAAGGCAGCTAGCTAGACTGCTCCAAGATTATATTTTATGTTGTTGCTCTTCTTGTTTTCCCCCCACTACTCACTTCTTATCAGGGAATATTACTTAATGTATACTTTTGATTCTCTGCTTTTTTTATTAATTACTTAAAAGCAAGTTTGTGTCATGTATTGGGCAGGCTTAAAATGCTGGACAGTTAGTGTCCCTGGAAGAAGGCTTAAGTAAATATCTGATAGCAAGTTAGTAAATAGGTACTCTTGCCCTCTCACCATTCCCAGGGGATAACTGTTAGGTGTGTGCGATACTGTTCTCCAGATTATCCTTGTAGGACTGACCTCCAACTTACCACAACAATAACTTGCTTAATAAATGCACCCTTTTTTGGCTTAGCCCCCATTTTATGTTTAGCTGTATAAGAAACTACTCCAATACTTAGAGGCTTAAAACAACGGTTTGTTGCTTCTCATCATTCTGTTGTGTGTCTAGGCTTAGCTGAGACTCTCTGCTTTGCTATCTCAGACAGGAATGTTGATGATGGCTTTATTTGAAGTGCAATGAGTGGAATGGTTGGGATCTGTCTAGGGTTCTCTCTCCACTTGGCTTCTCATCAGTCATTAACCTGGCCATAGCTCTTTTATGTGATGTCTGCATCCCAATAAAGCAAACGAAGAAGCTGTCTGCACTTTTCCGCACTTTTTGAGCCTTGGGTTCAGATTAGCATAGTGTCACTTCAGCTAAACTCTGTCTTTTGAAAAAGGTGGAAGGCCAGCCTAGATCAAGAGTGAGGGAAACAAACTCTGCCCTTTGATGGGCAGAGCAGAACGCTATAGGAAAGCTCTGAGGAACTATTTATCTCTTTGTACATATTCTATCTTACTTCCTTTCCTGCCTTTCATCCTTTCCCTTCTACTAGTGTTTCCAGGATTCTTTTCTCAAATAAACTACTTATATTAAAATTCTTATCTCCGGATCTAAACTAAGACAGCTTGGTAAATGAGACAGAAGAAAACCAAGAAGTTAATTGAGAGTTATTAACAAAATAATAAAGTAATAGGATATGAGTCTGTACTTGGTGGGAAAGAAAATATAAAAGGAGTTGAAAGAGCAGAAAACTAGAGGCCTAGGGACTGATAACATCAATGATGTTAAAGAACTAAACATCGTAATTTTGGAAGGGTGATAAGCCTGAAGGAAAGGAAACTATTTAATGTTACCATAGGTCTAGCAGTGACAGAGAGTATCTTGGAGATTCCAAGGAGCAGAAACCGTTGAAGCAGACAAGATTTTATTGATCAGCCTGTGAAATGGTTTTCTTATCACCTGAGTTTTGAAGTCAACTCTGTGGATTATATTAGGAAACACTCTGTCAGTTTGTTGTGTATAGGTGATCCATGAAACTAAATCTGGAGAGGAGGTAGCCATGACTGCAGTCAGCAGAATGAGGTTGTCCAGAAACAACTTGAGTAGAATCTCCTGACTAACAGAGATGTACTCTTGAGAAAGCATGTTACCCTGTAAGTTTAGGACTTCACCAAAAATTAAAAAATGCATGGGAAAGGAGAAAAGTTTCAGAGTCAGAATGAGATCAAGATTTGGCACTACCAGTCAGATGCTATATGATACTACAAAGTGAGTGGCCTTTCTGAACCTCACTCCTTTCTTGTTTTATATGGTATTAATATACCAGTGATTTTAATGAGATTAAAAGACAAAACACTATTTAAGTACCCAGCACAAAATAGGATATAACTGAATATTATTTTCCTTTCTCTTATTCCATCTTTCCCTATTCCATAAACCAAGATTCCTGGGTAAAGGATAACGTACTTTCTTTTTCCATTGTTGTAGCTTGTTGTTTCTGAAGCACCAGCAACTGTTTTCTAGTGTATAGTACCCCAGTGGCTGAAGGAGTCGCCTCTGTCTTTCTTAGTTCTTATTCACTACTAAGCAGGGATTTAGTTGTCTCCTCGTAGTAAGTGACCAATCTGAGGAAATGTGGGGTTTGGGGTTTGTTTGTTTGTTTGCTTGTTTGTTTCTTTGGTTAAAGGGAGTTCACGATTCATTGTGCCAAGTAGTGAAACAATATGTTTGGCATTCATATGGATTTTGGCAAGAAATAAGCTACATCTGAACTCTGTTGTACTCTTATTTATCTTGATATTCAGATGTTTAAATTTATATTCAAGTAAGAATAAGGGAAACTTTAATTATGTAATTTATATGTGTAGATTTTTGTGAATTATAAATTAAAATTGGAAGTTCTTGGCTGACGTATCTGTCTTTTCACTTCAAAGGAAGGAATTAAAGTTCTTATTCTTATTATTAGTGTGGTATAGATTAATTCATTCTTACTGCCTTTTGAAAACAAAATGAAGACCACTGATAATCAATGATACACATTTCACACAAATAAAAATGATTTAGAAATAATGCAACTCAGTTGCATATATGAGTTATGTAAGTAACCTTTTATATGATAGAAGTTATAAGTAGGAACTTGGATATAATTTTGTTTTCATTCTTAGATATAGTTTAGCCTGTCAGAATCTGTACACTGATAGAAATTTGTAGATTTTAGATAAGTTCTGTTTACATTGACTTGTTTATGAAATGAGAAACTAAATAGTTTCCAAATTCCTTCTTCAGGGTTCTTGTTATGTCAATATCTCAGACTATCCTTCTTCCCATAACAGAATATTTGCTTTGCTTCTTTCTTTTCTCAGCTTCCACAGTTATGCAGAGTTATCTTGGGTCCTGGTCTTCTGCATGGAATTAGACCCAACCTTCTAGTTGGGCACCTGTTGGATCTTCAGCAGGCTGATAGTTCTGTAGGCTCACCTCTCTGCCCCTGTTACTTTAGGATCCTCTAACCATCCTACCAGCTCCTAATTCCCTGCTAATCTGATTAACTGTATACTATATAGTTGCCCAACTCCTGTAATGTGATCCAAAGTAGCTTAGTTCCTACAGGGAGCAAACCAAGGGACATAGGGCTTTGTTCCTCTTTTATAGTATTCATCTCTTCCTGCCTTGTATTGTTATTAATTGTATGTGTGGGTGTGTATATATATATATATATATATATATATATATATATATATATATATATATATATATATTATACAGTTATGTGTATATATACATGTACATACATATACATATATATACTCTTTTGATATGTATGTAGAATCACTTCACATAGATTATGGACTCCCTAAATACAGATACAATTTTTTTATATGTATGTATCTTACAGTGAACAGTAAACATCTTGTACCAACTAGATGTTTAATAAATATTTATTAAGTTTATTTGAATGAATGTAATTCTAGTTAGCATAAAGAATATTGTATTACTTATCCTGTTTTTTGTTTCTAAGAAGTTTTTGTGAGAAAATATATGTCCAGTGCTCAGAATCTTAAATATTATACTGCTTCATCTTTTTAATGAAATTCATAACACTTGTCTCATTGCTTAATCCTCAGATTTAAAATTATTTTTTTAAAACACCATTCACAAAATTATTCTGCTCACCTGAAGTACTGATACAAACAAGCTTCTTATCTCTGTTGGTAAGACAATGTCAGTTGTCAGTTGATGATTTGTTCGAGATTGCATGTGGGAGCCTACTTTTATTTTATTTTACACTTTCAAAAGAGATAATCTGTCTCTCCTGAAATCTTTATTAGGGCCTGATATCCAAGGAATTTGCAAGACCTATTTTATATTTATATGCGGTCTCAGCCATTTAAGTCTGTTTCTAATATACAGTCTTAGAATTCTATAATTAGAAAGTAGAAACCATCTGAGATTCACTTTTTATATGAGTAAACTAAAACCTTGATAGGCAAAAGAACTTCTCCAAGGTCCCAACACTTAAGAATTGTTGCTTAATGGTGGTACCATATCTTGTGACGGCTACTTGGAGGTGTTTTTCGCTATGACCTAACAGCATTAAATCCAAAGGCATACCAAAGGAGCAAAAAATCTAATGAAATTATTTCAAATGATGTCTATTTTGCATAGATTAGACTTTTACTGAGTTTTAAACAAGATTTTTTTCTTACTATTTCAGGTTATTATTTCCTATAATGTACCATATCTGAAAACACATTTATAATACTAGAGATGGCATGGGCTTTATATATTTCATCTATAAAGTGAATGTCCGTTAGCTAGAGTTTTTAAAAAATTTTACATGTGCGCATGTGCTCATTTTTAATTTATAAAATATGGGTTAGTTGGAAACTTAATTGTGGCCAATTCTTGAGATAGTTTTCAGGCTTTGATATGTGTTATGGGTTACTAAAAATCTTGGCAAAAGTCTTTGGACATAAATTTTTCTATTTTCTTTTTCCTTCTTTGGTTCTGGAATCTGATGAAGAGTGTTGCTCTTGAAGCATTTGACTAACATTTTTTTCTACTAAAACTTTTGAGAATTTAGTATATGTAAATTTTACTTGAATTCTTGCCCATTTGTCGGCACACATTTCTTTAAACGTATTTATAGGGCCACTTCATTGTCCCTTTGGATTTTATTGTTCAGGCCTCTCCCAGAAGCAGGTGACATGTGTCTAGCTCTTTCACTCCTATTTTTATTTGTATCTCTGGGTACTTTTAAGAGCCTTCTGTTTTCTGTTTCATTACAACCTTCTGTTCTCAGAATTAATCATAATACAAAAAGTTTGCTTTTGATGTAGTGAAGTAGACTTCTCATTAAACAATCCACCTGCAAATAACACCTATGAACTTTGGACAAAAACAAAAATTAAGGGAAAAAAAACACAACTATGTTATAGATCTATAGAATGAACACGATTTGGAAAATATAGAGGAAGTTAAAAAACTTACATTAAGAAATTGGCATAGAATGAAGTGAGTTTCCCATTTCTGTGACTTTTCTTGAGGAAATCTGAAATTATAGTGGCAACCTGAGGGAATTAAACTCCAAGAGAAAGTCCTCTGCTTTTTTGACTCTAAGAAAGAAGAGAAAGAGTAGTAGGAAGAGAATGAGGGGGGTACAGGAAAGGAGACAGGAATGAGAACCTCAGGTTCAGTGTATAGACTCTGCCTGAGTCTTTGGATGACTCCTGAACTACACATGCACAGGGAAGGCTGAAAACAATCTAAAGTAATATCTGAACAGCACAGAGTGTGCAATGTGAGACTAGCACAGTTGCTGGCCTGCTAAAATAACAATATCAGCACTCTTTAGTTCAATGTAACAGAATCCAGAGTATCTAAAATTAACACTGACAGTTTCTAAGATAAAACCACAAATTACTTCAAATACAGTAAAACCTAATACAGCATTCCTCTTTATCAAAGGTAGAGAAAATTGACGGGTAGCAATCCTGAAGTTACCCCCATGATGGAATTATCAGGCAAAAAAGTAAAACAGGTATTAAAACCATGCTTAAGAGGTTAAGGCAAATGTGGTTGAAATGAAAAAAAAGATAGGAAATCTTAGCAAAGAAATAAAAACACTATAGAAAGAACCAAGTGAGAATTTTAAAACATAAAAATGCAAAATGTTAAATAAATTAGTTACCTAGTAGAATTAGCAATGTAATATAGACTGTAGAAGGGAACATTAGTGAATTTGAAGATAGATCAATAGAAATCATCTAATCTAAAAAGGAGGGAGAAAAGGAGCAAAAAAGATAAGCATAATCTCAGAAACCTAAACATTATTAGGTTTATTTTTTAAATTTTTTATTTATAAATATTATTTGACAAAGATTGTATATAGTCAAGGTGTACATGCATTGTGATGATTTGATAAAAACATACATTATTTAATGATTATTACAACCAAATTAATTCATATGTTCATCACTAACCCTTTAGAACCCAAAAACTTGTTCAGTGTATAAATGAACTTTTGTACCCTTTGATCAATATGTCACTGTTTGCCACACCCCTACCATTCATTCCGTTGCACTAAGATTGCATTTTTTAGAGTTCATGTAAACGAGATCATGCAGTATTTGATTTGTTTTTCTTTTCTTTCTCTTTTTTTTGTTATGGTTTCTACTTTATTATTATTTTTTTAAATTATATCATAGCTGTGTACATTAGTGCAATTGTGGGGTACAATGTGCTGGCTTCATATACAATCTGAAACATTTTCAACAAACTGTTGAACATAGCCTTCATGGCACTTTACTAATTATTGTATGAAGACATTTGTATTCTGCATTTAGTAAGTTTCATCTGTACCCTTCTAAGACGCACCGTACATGTGATCCCACCAATTACCCTCCCTCCACCAATCCTCCCCCCTACCCTACCCTCCTTTGCCCCTTTCCCCATATCCTTGTGCTATAATTGGGTTATAGCCTTCATATGAAAGCTATAAATTAGCTTCATAGTAGGGCTGAGTACATTGGATACTTTTTCCTCCATTCTTCAGATACTTTGCTAAGAGATGTTGGCGTGGATGTGGAGAAGAGGGAACACTTCTACACTGCTGGTGGGAATGCAAACTAGTATGTTCCTTTTGGAAGGGTGTTTGGAGAATACTTAGAGATCTAAAAATAGAACTTCCATTTGATCCTATAATTCCTTTACTAGGTATATACCCAGAAGACCGAAAACCACATTATAACAAAGATATCTGTAACAGAATGTTTATTGCAGCCCAATTCATAATTGCTAAGTCATGGAAGAAGCCCAAGTGCCTATTGATCCATGAATGGATTAATAAATCGTGGTACATGTATACCATGGAATATTATGCAGCCTTAAAGAAAGATGGAGACTTTACCTCTTTCATGTTTACATGGATGAAGCTGGAACATATTCTTCTTGATTTCTTTTTCTATATTTTGCTTATTTCACTTAATATAATATACTCCAGCTTCATCCATGTTGTTGAAAATGGCAGGATTTAATTATTTTTATGGCTGAATAATATTCCATTGTGTATATGGAGCACATTTTATTTATCTCTTCATTTGATTTATCCATTGATGGACAATTAGGTACTTTTCACCTCTTGGTTATTGTGAATAATGCTGCAATTTATCTGGGCATCGTGCCAAGTGCCTGTAGTCCCAGCTACTCCAGAGGCTGAGATGGGGGATTGCTTGAGCCCAAGCGTTTGAGGTTGCTATGAGGTACAGGGATGCCATGGCACTCTACCTAGGGTGACAGAGTGAGACTCTGTCTCAAAAAAATTAATAATTAATAATGCTACAATAAGTAGCATTTAATAATATTATTATTATTAAAATAATAATTAATAATGATTAATAATGCTGCAATAAGTGTGGGGTGCAGATATTTCCTAAAATTCCTGATACTGTTTTCTTTGGCTGTAAAACTGGAAGTGGAATTGGTATATCATATAATAGTTCTAGTTTTAATTTTTTGAGGAAACTTCATACTGTTTTCTATAATGACCATACTAATTTACATTCCCAGCAAGACCATAAAACCAATCTCTTTTCTCTACTTCCTTGCAAATACCTAACTCTTTTACTTTAGAAAATATCAATTCTAGCAAATGCAAGGTGATAATCTCATTGTGGTTTTGATTTGCATTTTTCTGTTTAATAGTAATGTTGAACAAATTTTCATATACCATTTGACCATTTGAATACCACTTTGCAAAAATGTCTTTTCAGGCCTTTTGCCTATTTATTAATTGAGTTATTATTATTTTGTCTTTGAGCTGTATGAGTTTTTTATACATTTTAGATATCAACCCCTTATAAGATATATGGTTTACAAAAAATTTAGTAGGTTTTCTTTTCATTTGTTATTTGTTTCCTTTGCTATATGAAAGATTTTAGGTTGGATATATAGTTTCACTTGTTTATTTTCACTTTTGTTTTGCCCATGTTTTGGTGTCATATCCAAAAAGTCATTGCCAAGACCAATGTCAGACAATTTTTTTCTAGGAGTTTTCTGGAAAATCTTACATTTAAATCTTTAATACATTTGGATTAATTTTAGCATTTTCTGTCAGGCAAAGATCCAGTTTCATTTTTTGCATTTGAATATACGGTTTTCAAATGCCATTTATTAGAGAGACTTTTTTTCTCCATTGTGTATTTTTTGGCAGCCCTGTAAAAGATTAATCATACATGCATTTACTTCTAGGCTATTATTTCTGTTCCATAGTTCTAAATGTATATTTTTATGCCTGTACCAAACTGTTTTGAATACTGTACCTTTGTAATACAGATTGAAATCAGGGAGCGATGCCTCCATCTTTGTTCTCTTTCAAGATTGTTATGGCTGTTTGAAGTGTGTTGTGATGCTAAACAAACTTTAGGATTGATTTTTCTATGTCTGTAAAAAAAAAAAGTCATTGAAATTTTCATAGGGATTGCAATGAATCTGAAAATGATTTGAATAGTGTGGGCTTTAAAAAAAATTTCAGAATATTAGGTGGGCACAAGTTTTGTTTACATGCTTTGGTTTTGTACTTGTTGAGTCAAAGTTATGTTTGCCCTTCACCCAGGTAGTGTCCCCAATAGTGTGAATTTACCCATCCCCTCTTTGCCCCTCCCCAAGCTTGATTTTTATTGAGATTTACTTCCATATGTGAACTTAAGTGTTAATCAATTACTTCCAATTTGGTATTGAATATATGTGTTTGTTTTTCCATTCTTGTGATTTTTCACTTGGAAGAATGATTACCATTACATTCAGGTTATCACAAAAGATACCATATTCCCCCTTTTATGGCTGAGTACTCCATGGAATGCATATATCACATTTTATTAATCTATCATATATTGGTGGGCACTTAGGTTGTCTCCATGTCTTTGCAATTGTGAATTGTGCTGTTATCAATCTTCAAGTGCAGGTATTCTTTTTATAAAATAACATTTTTCCCTGTGGGTATATACCTACCAGTGAAATTGTAGTATCAAATGGAAGGTTTTAAGTTGAGATATCTCCATACAGTTTTCCGTAGAAGTTGTATTAGTTTGCAGTCCTACCAACAATGTATTAGAGTTCCTTTCTCTCTGCAGCCATGTCAGCATCTGTTGTTTGGGGACTTCTTACTATAAGTAATTTTGATGGGGTTAGGTGATATTTCATTGTGATTTTGATTCTCACGTCCCTAATGATTAGAGATGCTGAGCAGTTTTTCATGAGTTTGTTGGCCATTGGTATATCTCATTTGAAAAATTTCTGTTCATTCCTTTTGCCCACCTTTTAGTGGGATTGTTTGGTTCTTTCTTACTAATTGGCTTGAGTTCTTTGTTATTCTGGTTATCAGTCTTTTATCACATATAAGTCTGCCAAATATTTTCTTTGATTCAGTAGGTTGTCTATTTACTCTTCTGATAGTATCCTTGCCTATGCAGAGTAGTGTTGACATTTAAATAAAATTCTTTTTATTTTTTCTGCAGTTTTTGGCCGGGACCAGGTTTAAACTTGCCACCTCCAGTATATGGGGCCGGCACTCTACTGCTTGAGCCACAAGCACCACCCAACATTAATTCTTACAATCTGTGAACATGCAATGTCTTTTCATTTATTTGTAATTTCTTGGTTTCTTTCATCAGGGTCTTAATAGTTTTTAGTGTACAGAACCTTCACCAAATTGGTTAAATTTGTTTCTAAGGGTTTTATTCTTTGAAGGGCATTATAAGTAGGATAGTTCTCTTAGAACACTGTGTAGGTGTAAAACCACAACTGATCACAATAACTAAGAAAATGCCATGAAGGCTATGTTAACCAGTTTGAGGAAAATATTTCAGATTGTATATGAAACCAGTACATTGTACCCCATGATTGCATTAATGTACACAGGTATGATTTAATTTAAAAAATGACTGATTTTTGCATAATGATTTGGTATTTTTGAAACTGCTGGATATTTTAATCAGTTGTAACAAGGTTGTTGTATGGGATCATTAGGGGTCTCTCTCTATAAAATCAGAGAGACAGTTTAACTTTTTTCTTTGCAATTTCTTTTTCATGCCTAATTGTACTGGGTAAAACTTCCAGTGGTATGTTGAATTGAAATAGGGAGACTAGATATCCTTATCTTGTTGCAGATCTTAGAGAAAAGGCTTTCAGCTTTTAACTGAAGACCACACTTATCATGTATGGTCTTTACAATGCTTCCATACTTGATTGGTTGCTAATTTTTTTATGATTAAAAAATCATGACTTCTCAAAATATTTTTAGCATCTATTGAGTTGATCATATGATTTTTAACCTTCCTTTAGTCAATGTGGCATATTGCATTTATTGATTTGCATATATTGAACTATCCTTGCATGCAAGGAAGAAATCCCACCTGTTGTATGATCATTTAATGCACTACTGATTGGGTGTCGTAGTATTTTATTGAGTATTTTTTTTGTATATGTCCTTCAGGAATATTAGCCTATAATCTAGTTTTCTTGTAGCATTGTTATGTGGCTTTGGTATGAAGGTAATGCTAGCCTTAAAATGAGTTTGAAAGTGAATCCTTCCCTTAATTTTTTGAAAATATTTGAGAGGGATTTGCCTTAATTCTTCTTTAGGTACTTAAGAGAACTCACCCATGAAACTGCCTGGTCCTGGCCTTTTCTTTGGTAGGAGACTTCTTTTTTATTCCTGATTCAATCCTCTTGCTTGTTATTGGTCTGTTTGGATTTTCTATTTCTCTGCTATTCTATCTTAGTAGGTTGTATGTTTCTAGGAATTTATCCATTTCTTCTAACTTTTCCAATCTATTGGCATACAGTTGTTCAGTGTATTTTCTTATATCCTGTGTAGTTGTGTGCTATCAGTTATAATGTGTCCTTTTTCATTTTAAGTTTATTAATTTGAATCCTTTCTATTTTTTTCCTGGATAGTCTAGATAAAAATTTGTCAATTTTGTTTTCTTTTCCAAAACCTAACCACTGGGCTCATTCATCTTTCTGTTGTTCTTCTAGTATCTATTTTATTTGTTTCTATTCAAATCTTTTATTATATTCTTCCTTCTACTGACTATACGCACAGTTTTCTTCTTCTTTTTCTAATTCCTTGTGGTATGAAGTAAAGTTGTTTACTTGAGAAGGTTCTTTTTTAAATTAATGCAAGCATTTATTACTACAAACTTCCCTTTCAGTATGCCTTTTGCCACATTTTATAACTTTTGATATGTTGTGTGGCTATTTTTATTTGTTTTAATATACTTTTTGATTTTGATTTTGACTTCTACTTTGACACACTCATTATTCAGGAGTCAGTTAATTGCAATGTATTTGTGAATTTTCTACTATTTCTCATTTTATTGATTTATAGTTTTACAACATTGTAGTCAGAAAAGATGCTAGATGATTTAAGTATCTTTAAATTAGTTAAGACTTGTTTTGTGGCCCTATATACGACATATTTTAGAGACTATTGCATTTGCACTTATTTTGGGGGGAGGATGTCTGGATGACCTATCCATTGTTGTTAGTGGATTATTGAAGTCCCTTTCTTCAAGGGAAGCCAGAGACTTTTTAACAACTTGCTCTTGAGGGAACTAATCCATTCCAGAAAGTGCAAGAGCTGACTCCTGTGAGAGGGCATTAATCTGTTCATGAGGGGTCCATTGCCTTGACCCAAACACTTCTCACTGGACCCAGCCTCTCAACATTATCACATTGGGGGTGGAATTTTGACATGAGTTTGGGCAGGGATAGATCACATCCAAACCATAGCATAACTGTTGAGACTGACTTTGTGGATTAATATAGAGTTAATTTTTATAAATTTTTCATGTGTGCCTAAAAGGCATCAATATTTTATAATTATTAGGTGCAAAGCTTTATTAGGCATTCATAATTTGTTAGATTATTGAGTTGTTAATTTCTCTTTTAATTGCCTGTTTGCTCTAACAATTAAAGATAGAAATATGGTAAAATTGTCCATTGTTATTGGGGATTTTGCTCTTCGTCTCTCATGTATTTTATGTCTGTGCTGTTAGATGCTTACCGAGACAGTTTATTATCTTATTGATGAGTTGTTCCATTTTCATTGTTTAATGACCATTTTTATTGCTTAATAATGCTTTTACTTTGAATGTAGTTTGTTGGACATTCATGTAGCTACCTCAGTTTTACTATTCTTCTACTTTGAAACATTCTCGTATTTTAGCATGTCTGTTGCAAACAGCATGTCACTGAACTTTTTAAAATTCTGACTTTTGATCCAAAGTTGAATTGGCTTATATCTATTGTGATTATTTATATGCTTAATTACTTTAAACTTTCTTTGTGTCTTCTATTTAGTGTGCTTTTTCTTTAACTTTTAAAATTCTTTGCTATCCACCATTATAGTGTTTGGATTTTCTTAAGATTTTTTATGCTTTGTCAATTTCAAAATTATATATTATAGTTTAATTTTTAGCTAGAAACAATTACCTTTAAATATTTAATAATCCTCCTTTATTTAATAATCTCATTGGAACGTGTTAGTGTCTCTATCTGCCTTTCAAACAGTATAAAAACTTTAGAATACTTTTTTTTCAATTAACCCTTTCCCCTGTTTTACATGTTAGTATTCTCTAATATGTAAGATTCAATTTATTTTTATATGCTTTTGAGTAACCGATATTATTTAATATATTATGTTAAAAACTTCAGATCCCCTTGGTAGATCCACATCTTCAGTATAGAGCTCATTTGTGTTGACTTTGCGAGCTTATTGTGTGTATCCCTTTTCAGTTCTGCCGTCTTAACACCATGTCTATAGCTTAATGTTGGTGATGATAGGAATAGTTGTACCATGAAAAGCAATAAACTCCACAAATCTGTTTTTTTTAATTTTTAAAAATTTAGGAGACTGTTAAGTATTTACTGGCATGCCCTTTTCAATCTTCTTGCTTCCCTTGGTTTTTTTTTTTTTTAATCCAATCCTTTTCTCTGGGTTAAATTTACTTATGGAAAATTTATGTTCTTTACAGTCAATTAATGAAGGGTAGTGATGAGTAAACTTTTAATCTGTATCTGCAATTGTACTTTATTTTCACTTTTTAATGTATGTGAAATATGAATATATGATTTAAAATGCATATTTTATTTCAGCACTTTGAAGGTACAATCCCATTGTTTACAAACTCTTTTGCTGTTGAGAAGTCTGCTGCGTATTTAGCTGAGTTTCCTCTGTAGCTGATCTGTCTTTCCTTTTGTCTTTGGTGTTTATACAGGCTCTGGATTGTTTGGTTCTCACATTTACTTCTCACTTGTATTCTGCTTAGTTGTCTTTAAAGATAACTGACTATGGCAAGCTAAATTTCCTAGGCTCCCAGGTTAATTTTATTCTGGCTAGGTTTAGCCAATGGAAATCCCTGGTAATTGATGAGAGGATGGGAAGAAAGGTAAAATGAAAATACTTTTTTTTTGTAGGCTTTGTGTGGCATATCCAGCAACTATATGCTTTCAATAGCATCAGCTACTGCTAAACTTGCGCTCTAGAACTTCTCATTTTGCCCATTTCTCTCTTGCTGTTGCTAATCTCTAGGTTAACATTTCAGTCTTTTCTTTTGCATACTTAACATTGCCTTGGTTTAAATACTTTGTATGGTTTAGGTTTCCCTGATTGGACCTCTAAAAATACAGTATTCTAGATTTCATTATAATGTGTCTAGGTTTGCATTTGTCGTTCTTGGGACTTGTACTTTATGCATCTAAAGTTTTCTGCCTTTCATCTATTCTGGGAAAGATCTATCATCACTTCAAATACTGCCTTTTTCTCTCTATTTTATATTATCAAATAATTATTAGACATGTGTTGGAGATTTTTATATCTCTTAATCTCATCTTTATATTTCTTGTCTTTTTTTATGCTGAGTAAATTTCTTCGAATTATCTTTCAGTTCAGCAATTCCTCTTTTAGCTACATTTAATGAGATGTAGTCTCATTTCAGATATTAATTTTAATGACAATTTGACTTCTACACCTCTCTTTTTATCA
This sequence comes from Arctocebus calabarensis, assembly GCA_963573935.1. Classification (NCBI taxonomy): domain Eukaryota; kingdom Metazoa; phylum Chordata; class Mammalia; order Primates; family Lorisidae; genus Arctocebus; species Arctocebus calabarensis. The sequence goes on from CAUYON010078750.1 coordinate 26,750, forward strand.
AATCTGCCTTTTTATAATTTTTTTATTTTTGCCTTTTTAAAAAATTTATCATACTTTTAACATTTTATCCTACTAATATCTGAGATTCATATTCTATTGCTTTAGTTCTTAAGGCTATGGCCTTTGTTTTAACTTAGTGCTCATATTTCATTTAAAGTACTTTTGTATCTTATAATTCATTTATGGAAGAACATTTTCTCATGTGATTGATATTTTTGATATATGAGCTCTTTTACATTGGAGTTCACATTTTGTCTGAGACTCCACATGACCTAGGTTGTTCCAGGTATCCTGCTAAAGCAGATTTTCTTCTTCTAAGTAATCAGTTTATTACAAGGTTGCCATTCTCTTTGGCTGCACTTATTGCAAACATCTTTTGTGCTGCTAAGGTTCCCCAGTTATTACTGAGTTCGATAATTCCCCTGGAGAGATGTGGTAGCATCATAAGAATGCCCTCACTCTGTCTTCTTGGAATTATAATTTCTTTCTTATGAAATAAAACATTTGATAAGTTTTGCGTGTATGTGTATTTATATGTTTTATCCGTTTAATATAGGACTTTCCCTTTATATGTGCATATTTTCATAGGAACATTTCCGTGTGACTATAGCCTGACATTTTAGAGGAATAGAAGAATATATTCCAGGTTGAAGGACTTTGTACTTCCTTTTTTCCAAGGCATTTCTAGCTAACTTACTCCCTCATCTCTTTCAGGTATTTATTTGAATGTGATTTTTCAGTAATTTCTTTTCTGGTCAGTCTACCTAAAATTTCAATTGTACTTGCCCTCCAGTGCTAGCATTTACTTTCCCTCTTCCCTGCTTTGTTTTTTAATTCCTTTGCACATAACATTGTCTATCATTCTATACGCTCATTTGCAATCACCCACAAAAGATATCTACATGAGATCAGAAATTTCCACCTATTTGTTAACTCCTATACCTTCATCACTTAGAACAATTCCTAGCACATAGTAAGTATTCAATAAACATTTTTGAATAAATGAGTGAAATATCCAGTATTTTGTATCTTACCCAGAACTAGGTGATGATGATACAAAAGAAAGAAAAACAAGCAAGATTCTAGCCCTTCTGAAGCACATGGTCTTGTAGGGAACAAAGTTTATAACTTATAGTGGACAAAGGCTTTGAATTCAAATGAACTCTTGATGTGCTTTTTAGTACCAGGAAGATATTTCCTGATATATAGTATGGAGAATGGGGTGATTACTTTTGGTATACAGTGTATCTAAATCTTCTTATCTCCTCATTTTAACTGACCAAAGAAAACATGCATGCACATGCACATAATAATGATTTGGAAAGACACAGTATTAATGAGGCAGCTGACGTACATTGACTAAGTTAGTGGGAAGACCAAAAGCAACTAAGTTAATTAAATTTCCAGTAACGTTTTATGATACCAAGTTTTTCTTACAATGTTGGTAGTCACTGTCTGATGAGCTCAGAATGCAAACAGTTGACTAAATCTGTATTTTGTTGCCTTGTAATTACATCTAAAGAGCATATATACTTTTGCCTTTTATTCATCTCATGTAGGACATAGAGGTGAATATGCTTTCACTTTATCATAGTAAATAATTTTTCTCCTTACAATAATAGTAGCAATTATTTTATTTATCTGTGTTACCTAAAAGAAAAGCTAATAGATTTCTTGGCAGTTTTTCCATCATGTTGAAATCTTTTCCCATTTCAAGCTGCTATAGTGGTCTCACTACTCTGTCTTGCACATTTTTTTACTTCTCCTCCTTAATACCTATTCATTTTCTCTGTCATGAAGCCCTTGTTTCTTCCATTTTTCCCTGTCTAAAATGCCTGGTCCTGGTCTTGGTAAGTTTCTATCTCAATCTTGCTCTAGATGTTGGCTGGCCAGTGTGAGGGACTAATTTATAGTGAGTCACTTCTCCTAAATGGCATGGATTATCTTTACAATTGTTTTCATATATATAATCTCATTAAATCATCCTGTATGTTAGATAAAATCCCCTTACTTTAAAAATAATGAATCTGAATGTTAGGTGAGTATGTAAGTTTCCTATGGCACACTCCTGGGAAAGCTGGAATTCAAACGCAAAACTTTTGATTATTAGTTGCTGCTGTTAGAATTTCATTGATTTTTCAAGATATTCTACCTTCACTCTTCCTAGAATTGCTTTCAGAGTTTTCTCAACTTGCCTTTCATTGAATGGAATTTATAAGAGAAGAGTACCTACATCATCATGTCTCCCATGTGATAACAGAATTGGAATGAAGAGAAATTGGTTGGGGTAGCTGTTACCTACCTAATTTTATAGTTTCTTTTGATTGAAAGCTGCTGCTCCAAATATGCTGCTCATATTTATACATCTGACAAATATTTACTAAGTGCTTATTGTGTGTGTCAGGCACTAAACTAGACCCTGTGTACAGAGTGCTAAGTAAAACATTATGGCCTCTATGGATTATATAATCTAGTGGGGAGCAGAGATATAATAAACACATAAACCACTAATCACATCAATAATTCAAACTGTCCTAAATGCCACAAATGAATAAAATAGTGGAAGAATCTGTCTCAGGAACAATAATAGTCAAAAGAAGTCTCGTGGTGGCTCGGCGCCTATGGCTCAACGGTCTAAGGCGCCAGCCACGTACACCTGAGCTGGTGGGTTCTAATCCAGCCCGGGCCAGCCAAACAACAGACAGCTGCAACCAAAAAAAAATGGCCGGGAGTTGTGGCGGGCACCTGTAGTCCCAGCTACTTCGGAGGCAAAGGCAAGAGACTCGCTTGAGCCCAGGAATTGGAGGTTGCTGTTAGCTGTGATGCCACAGTACTCTACCCAGGCGACAGCTTGAGGCTCTGTCTCAAAAAATAAATAAATAAATAAATAAATAAATAAATAAATAAATAAATAAATAATTAAGTCTCTTGGAGACAGAACCACATAATTGTTTAGAAGCATGGAACTTTCAGAAAACTGTCATACACAGCTTCATATAATTTCACGTGCTGGAAAGTATGTCAAATATCACAGTTTCTATCTTACTAGGTGTTTGTGAATAAGTGGGATCGGATGCCACACCCTTCTTGCCTATTCAGAGCCAAACTAGACTTTCTACCTTGATGTAAATATTTGAGACTCAGATTCTCCTCATTAATTTTGTAGTAATTAAGAGGAAAGGACAGAGGGAAAAGTCCAAAAGTAGATTAGGAGATTAGTTCTTTAAAGCTTGGAAAGAATTTGTTTAGGAATGTGATTCTTTAATATTCAAATGAAATGTGAATTTTCTTAATTATCAAGAATAGACAGTAACACTATTTATTCAGCATTCCTCTAACCAATAATTAAGGTACATCTATTAGGTACTGTGCTAATAACTATAGCTATAATGGTGAATAAGACAGATACGTTTGTCCTCGAGTTTACAATCTTATGTGAAAGATAGTTATAATGCAATATGATGATTATTATGATAAGATTAGGCACAGGACATCAGGATCTGGAGGAAAAAACATTTAAGCTAAGAATCCATTGTATTCAAGCAGGCAGGGAGAGCTTTCTTATTTCCCTGTAATAAATTACTCATTTCAATAGTTACAATTTCATATTGCGAGTATTTTGAAAATATAATTTTTATCTAAATTTAATTTTGTTAATTTTCTTTACTAGCTCTTTAACTTTCCTTTAAGAAGTTAAGCTTAAATAAAACCATCCACAAAACCCTAAGTATGTTCTTTCCTTAATATACTGTGAAGTGTGGATTATGGAAAAAAGAGAATTATTATCATTTAGTGTATTATAAATGAACTTCCTACTTGAGAGTTCATTGTTTATATCTGAAATTTGATATTAAACTGTTTCATTTTAAGTGGTAGCTTTTAATACTAAAAATTCAAATTTAGCAGTTTTTAAAAAATAAGGTACCTTTTGTTTTTGTTTTTGTTTTGCATTTTGTAGCTAATCTTTATTATAGCTACTCTGACATAAGGTCTAGAATACAGACCAACTGTTGCCTTGGGTTAACAGTGTTTATCGTATGATTTTCTTTTCCTTCCTTATTGCCTTTTATCTGTTTTCAGTTCACAGCATTGATAAATTGATAACTATTGCTTCTCATACTTCCTCTTTCTGATTGGCAGATAGCTTTTTACACATGACTAGCTAAATTTACCTCTGTAATTTACAATAATAAACATAATTAATAATTTTCCCCAAGTCTTTTTTAAAAATGGTAATTCCTCTGAGTTTTCATAGGACTTTCTGTACATAAAAACTATACAAGTTATCATACTTCAATTTTCAAAAGTAAAATTAGATTTATTGAAAATTATAGTCTATATTTTATAAAAATCATATAATGGTGATAGAACACTCAGCTGTGTAGTGGGTTCAGAGGAACTAAATATAAATATAATAACTAAATATAATAATATATATAACTAAATATAATAAAATATTTTTGAATTACATAGGACCTTTTTCTCAAAATAGATCAGACTGAAAATGCTTACTCAGTAATGGCAAAAATGATTTTTAGTTTAAATTTGGGTACAGAGCTCTTTTATGGAGCCAAGGGAAATCCCTTTTTATACTCCATCTGAATTGGCCATGTAGTGTCTCAATACATCTATAGAAAGACCCAACTAGTATAAAGTGAACATGAACTTTTCTGCATTCTATAACACAAAGTTGGACCTATCCTGCTTGAAATCGCAGCTGTGCCAACTGTGAAAAGAACTTTAAACAAATAACTGAAAACCAAACAACCCCCTTTCCCCAAACATTCTCTGGTATGTCTCCATCTGGAAAGGTGCTGATAGTAACTTCATCCCATATGGACCAAATAACTCTAGGGATGGGAATCTGAAGACATGCCACTTAGCAATTCCAGATCCGTGCTGTCTTTCACATCAAAACACAAATAAGGACTAGATCAACACCAGTATGTATCCATCTTGAAGAGTTTTGATGGGAGGAATGAAGAAGCTTGACATACAGTCTGTGTGAGGGGGGACTGAGGCGCTCTCAGGGAGTCGTTCCATGCAAACTTCAGGTCCATATTTATTATCATAAAGCAGAAAAATGTTGTTAAAAGTTACTTATCAGACATTGGCATGAAAAGGGGGACATGGAAAATTTCAGACAGAAAGTCTCCAACTTGTTTTTGCAGAGATGCAGACCTTAAGCAAGACCTCTACTTCTAGCATCATGAGACTTTGGAATCTAGAGACTCTTTGCCTGTTTACCAGAACCTTTAGGCCTGGTGTTGCCACACCTCACATATACGTTCTCTCTGGGAGGCCAGCTTTCTGCCCTCCTGCACATACACAGCTCACATGCCATTCTCATGACTCTTTAAGTCTCTCAAGCAGAAAGCTAAAGGTCAGGGCACAGTTCTCCCTACACATTGCTCTATTCTAAGCCATGAGAGAAAAACTGATGGAAACATTTTTTTACTGATGTATGTAAACCCTATATGTGAGCTCGGTCATTTGCAGGATCTACTTAGAATACATAAAAAGGTGATTGGCCCATGTGTCATTGTTAAGGACATCACAAGTCACCTTGGACAGATTCCAATTGAATAATTACATTCATTTTGTCTTTAGTTTTCTTTTCCTGAATGTTTCAGTTAAAGATGGAAAATTATCTTCCATTTTTTACTTGGAGAAGTTAGACAGTATTCCTAAACATATTATTTAGACCTACCGTCTTTGTCTTTAGTAATAGAAATGATTGTTTAAGATGTTGGTTAGAGGAGTAGTTATGGCTGTTAACTATTGTTGTGATGTTTCTTGATCCAGAAGTGTTCTGTGGACATCTAGCACATGACTGGCTCTTGGATGAACCACTGGACTATAGAGCGTTATCTTGAGCAAGTTGTCTTTATCTCCTTAATCCCAGCTTAGTTTAGCCTCTTAGCTTAAAGTGGTAGACATCTCCATTTTTCTAAAAATTATATAAATATCTCCCTTTTTGCAAGGGCAGGCACTGTGCTAGTTTCTTTATATGTCTCTAACACATAATCTGCATAAACAACCTTATGGGTTTAGTAACCTGATTGCCATTTATAGAGAAAATCTGACTTCTACAAGATCACGGAGTTAAACAGGATGAGCAATTCCAGGTTTGTCTCATGGCAAAAACTAAGCTCTTAACCACCACTTTACCTCATAATTTTACTGCTTCCCAGAACTCCATGAGCCCTGGTCTATGGATCATTGATCACACAAATAACTTCCCTTAGTGCTTGTCGCTACTGTGTGGACTGACTTTACTGACTTTACTGACTTTTCAACGTTGGAATCATTATGTGGCACTGACCTCCAAAGGGCAAATGCCAATTATGGTTACAGATCACAAAGAAATTGAACTTCTGTTGAGAGAATCTCTACACTGTATCATTTTATCTGCATAACAAAAGTGATTTGTCCTATCTTCTTTCCCTGGTGATGTTGTCATAAAAATGTCTTTAGGCAGGGTTAACGAGTAACTAACATATTTACTTTGGTTGCCAATAAATAACTGTAGGCTGTTAATAATTGTGCGTGTGTTTTATGTGGCCTTACATAATCTGAGAAAATCTTAAATATCTAGCATTCTAGATTACATCAATATGCCTTCACATTTGATCTCCAATTATGTAACTCTCCTTTAACAAAAAGTAGATCACAAAAATTTAAATACTTAAAGTAATTAACTATTGCATTTTATAAGGGACACGCTTATATAGGCCTTAGTTGTTACATAAATGTAAGTTTTTACTCAGTTTAAAACAATAAACCTCATATATGTTTTCTTGTTTTAAAGTACACCAGATATGTCTTAAATACCTTCAACTATATTGTATGTAAATCTTTGTTAGCTGTGTGTATATATTTTTAGTGCTTTTATATTGTTAGTGCAATGAGGGTAAGATGAGTCCTAATTTATCTTTTAGCACATCACAATGACAAACACAGCACCTTCCACATAGTAGGGGCTGATTGCATATTGTTGACTTAGTGAATAAGTTAGTTTGCACTAGATTGCACAGAGTTGCAGTCCTCAATTGTCCTTTCATCATTTTACTCTGTATACGTAAAGATGCTTTACTAAGGTGATTAAAAATGTGATACTGAATTTCTGGTGTAGATTCTAAAGCAGTGAATACAAAAGACCTGGCTACCGTGAGAGGAAGTAGTGAGGATGAGTTTTTCACTATAGGTACACTTAGTAGATCTTATGTGTGACTAAATTTATTTATTTCTTTTAGGAAGGTTAGATTTATGATTTCCATATGATACTTCATATGTTTATTTTACCTTTACCCTACCAACTATAATTTTTTCCTATTGGAAAAGGAAAGTTTATGGTAGAGAATTAACTGTATGTGAGAGTAAAAAATATAAAATGACCCATAACCTTATTACCCAGATATACTCATTCTTAGTATTTCTATGTGTTGTTTCTATTTTTATTCTGGTCTATGTAATTTCATACTATCCATGCAATTGGTACCTTGACATGTTCATAAAATATTATAGTATTGTAATACTATAAACCTTCATTTTTTGGTAACAATTAAAAATTCTTTTAGAGTACCTTGTGAATTGTTGTAAAATATTTCTTTATATGAATGTGCTATGCTTTAATTATTTTTCTATTGTTAGACATTTAGGTTGCTTATAGTTTTTCATTGCCGGAAAAAAATGATTTTTTTCTACATAAATTACTGTTAGTTTTCGTTTTCTGTTGGTTTTATGTAAGACATATTCCTAGAACTAAAATTACTGAGCAAAAATATTGAACTTTGAGTTCTTGATATATATTACTCAATAGCTTTTCAAAGCCCTTTTAGCAATTCACCTTCCTATCAGAGTATATGCAATGCTATTTTTTCTTGAACCATCATCAAAATTATTACCTCTACACACTTTTAAGCAAGCAGTAAGTAGACTTACTGTCTTTAATATGTTGTTTAAATCAACTATGCTCCGAAGAAGTATATAAATTAAGTACTTCAGTTTGCTTTTAGAAAGAATTATGAAATATTCTTAAGGGTCACAGTAGTTTAGAAGCTCAATGTTGCAATACAGTTTCCACCTACAGTTGAATATTTTTCAGGTGTAATTGTAAACTGCATGCTCTTGTTTAAGCTGGACGTATGTAGTCTCCTGTATTGATGCATATTTCACTGCAATTTTGTTTAAGTGTATTGGGTTGAGTCCTTGTGCATTATATCTAATGTGGTGTTAGCATTTCCTGTTATAGCAATCACTCTCATTTCTATTTGCTGTTGTAACTTAAAGAAAATTCGAAGTTTACTTTTATTTATTTATGCATTTTTTGGTGGACTGTCTACAAGAGCTCCTTTCTTTCTTACCAATGTTCTATTCAAACTGAGTGCAGATGAATCTGAGAAGTTTCATTTTAGAGAGCAGCAGTCATATTTGTAGGAGGGAAGGCAAGAGTCTTGGAAAAATACCAAAAAAAAAATCATTTTTAAGTGTTTGCCTCGTCCTCTAGTGAAAGCATTTTTGTTTCAGAGGCCATGGTGAGTCTTAGTTGCTTTCAGGTACTTGTTTTTGATGGCACTGCTGAAGGACCCTGAGTATATGTGTACTCAGACATGTACATTTTGGTAATCTGAAATATCACTTAAAGAAAACATTCATAAAAAATTATTCACCTGTTTATGCACTGCAATCTTTCCTACTTCTCTGCAGATATTATCTCAATGTAAATATTGGTTCCAACTCAGTAAATTAAGTTTTACTTATACATTTATTTTGCATTTCAGAGTACCTGACAAATTGGAAGTCTGTTTGTGCCCCATAGCTGCACAGGTATGTATATGAATTACCTATAGCTATGTAAATCAATATATTAATTTAAAAGTTATCGCATTTTTGTATATTAAAAATGTCATATATTTTATGTGAAATGTTAATTTTTGATTACTTATAAATATTGGTACTTTCAAAAGGTAGAATATTTTAATACTACATTATATTATAAGAATCAAATTTTTCTAAGATTTGATGAGGCAGAATGTTACTAATTACAAAGCATTCACCTGGTGAAGAGATTAGAGAGTATTTTATGGAACTGTACAATTATAGCTATTGGTGAGGTGGGATGAGAGTATTGCAAAACCACTATGTTGTTGACATTATTATTTTATTTCTAAACTTTTTTTGCTAGTTTTTGAGTTTATTTTCCATGGTGGTGGCTTTAGGTACAAAGTGGTTGCAGATGTACTGTCTGCTGCACTATCTCAAGCACTAGACAAGTGGGAAAAAAATGAATGCACCTGTTTAAAATCTCAACTGTGGGGTGTTGTAGTTCTTGGGCAACAGGCGGGGATTCTGAAAAGCTTGGTTGCACCTGCTCAATTGTTGCTTTCAGCTGTGTCTTACAAGGGCGTGCACAAAGCAGCTTGTTAGTAGTGTGCTTGTGCCCTGTGACGTATTTTGTGTACTTAGAGTTTGAAGGATTCTTACTTAATGTAGACCTTAACTATGACATTGGTTTACTATAAAATTCACTGGTTTTAGCTTCCAAATATTTTCTCCAGATCCTTTGTTTGTGTTTCAAAATTTGTTGTAGTAACTTTTGACTGCCCTAGATACTGGGTATGCTAGCTTCTCGAAAGGCCTAGGAGAGTAGATCTCTCCAGACAACCAAGTTGATAATAATTTTTGTCCTGGTAGAGACATACTGTGTTTGGCTCAATCTTACCATGTTGGCAGTCCCACTATGCGAGGCTGGATGTAGTTATTGATCCATTTAGCTGAACAGATTTGAAAGCATTTGGCTATTAGTGGACACATGGGGGCATATTCAGAAAATTTAAGGGTATATTGAAAGATGATTTCTTGATTTGTGCGTGTGCCTCTGTTGTAGTTCTCTCTCTGAGAGGGAGAAAGAGAAAATGAAAATTAAATAGTAATCCTAGAAAAGGGGCTAAAATGCAGATGTTGATTTTAAGGCTGGAATATTTTTCTTTCATCAAATGTCAAATATTTGCTATTTTTTCTTAATTGTTACTGGTAGTGATATCAGATTTGTTTTCATCAATAGCTTAATACATTTTCTGAAATATCTATGTTTAACATAGACAAACTGTTATAGACTGTATCTTAAATGAAATACAAAAAGCTGTAACTCAATATTAATATACTTCATTAACTTATTCAGGAGTCTGAAATTCCTGATATCAAACAATGTATTCAAATGACTTACACTATTCTTTTTAACATTTTTAAAAATTCCCAGACATTTCCATTAGTATTTAGTAACCTAAATATTAAGTCTTTGAGCTATTGTAACTTCTTTTTCTATTGGCTTATTTGAAATCTGCCTTTTTAAAAAAATAAATTGCTGTTGTATAAATTTAACAAACCTCTTTGGGAGTAAGAAACACAGGTACAAAGGTAAATAGAGGATTGTCACACCCCTTTAATGCAATACTTTGTACATAGTAGTTGGTCAATAGATGTTGAGTGAGTGCATTTATGAATCAAACATTTTTCGAGTTGTATTAGAAATAGAAGATTGTGTCCTAGAAACTTGTTAAACATTTTAGTCTTGGTGGACTTTAGTTCTCTTACTGTCAATTACATAGAAATGAGACTACTTAGACATCTCATTCTTTAAATGAGAAATTAATATATAAGTTTTGATCCTCTCTCATTATAATCAAGAATTGAAATAACACTATTTACAATATGCTTTGTACTCCTTTTTGCTGCTATAAGTCTTTGTATTATTCCCATTATACACAAAGGCTGAGTCATTAATGGCTAAGTTACTTGTCACTTGGAAATGCTTTTCAGCTTATTAATAAACAAATCCTTGTTATATGATTAATGCCTTAGCTTTCCTGAGCACTCACTGGTATGCTTTCCTTCTCCCTCCCTATATCTCCCAAAAAAACTCTGCAAAAATAAATCTGTGATGGCTTTCTTTGAGTTAGGCAAGATAAGCACATTAAAAAATATGTAACTATTTTGCTAAGCAGAAGTAATGGACCTTGTGTTTACCAAATACCTATTTAGAATTATGGTTTTTATTGCACACTAAATTCCAAATGTAAATAAATAGAGGTAAAGGCAAACAAAGGTAGGATCAGAATTGAATTGAACATTAAAGCCTGCTTCAAATAGACCCTTCTAAAATTCCATTTTGTGTAGCGTGAGGCAGTTAAGTAAGACTGGCACTGGTCACATAATGAGCCAACATCTATTGCATCAGAACATCTTGTTTGGGCTTCTCAGATTTTAGCAGCATTGTGTTATGACATTTGGGGGGTACTTTGAGGCTCAGAAGTACCTTTCTTCTGGGAACAGTTTTCCTTCCACTTCAATTTACACTAGGAGGTAAGAGGCTAGTATCAAGAACATCGTTATTTTTTTCCTCTGAACCTTAGCGTGGTAGATTAAAAAATATCCCTCTGTTAGTCTCAACATTAGAAATTAAGAGGTGAGCCAAGAATATGTATTTGCTAGAATATTAATCATTAAACCCTAAAGTTATTAGCAGCTGCTTCATTGGCCTATCTGGAATCTCAATGAGGGAGAAATTGCCAAGCCCGAGGATTTCTGAGTGTTGCTGCAAGTTCTGTTGTGATTTCAGGGTTAAAAAATCGAAAGAAGAAAATCAACATCTATTTGTCTTTGTGAATAAGGTTTGTTTAACTAGTATAATATCTTCAAGGGTCATCCATGTTGTAGTTCATCTCAGAATGTCTTCCCTTTTTAAGACTGAATAATAATTTAGGTATATACTATGTTTTGGTTAACTGTGCGTCCATCATTGGGGACAGGGAGGTTGCTCCATGCTTTTGTTATTATGAATAATTCCTTTCAAATATTTGAGAACCTTCTCTCAGTTCTTTTGGATATACACCCAGAAGTGGAGTTGCCAGGTGGTGCTACTTTTCATGTATTCTTACAAGATTAATTTAACTTAAGTTGATTCAAGTTTTTGTGTTTATGAATGGCATTGGTTTCTTCACAAGGAAAATAAGCTGAATCAGGTTTAGCAAGAAGACATCTGTTTATGTGAGTTCAAATGCTTTAAAGGAGTATGTGAATACCTTAAATACATCAGCATATTGGAAGCTAGTGGTGTTCTTTAGATATTTCAATCCTGGATCTCTCGCTTGAATTTGAATTTAGGAGCTTTGAATTCCACGTGACCTGTACTGAAAGCCTAGTTCCACAATCTAGTAGCTAATCAAGGTTGCCTAAGTTTAATAAGCCTGTATACTATGGTGATAACTCTGACCTTTATACTGTCGCATGTGAGGATTAACGTGAAATAAGGTATATGGAATACTTTGTTTGATACACAATATCTGATAATACTTCCCGTATATCAATTGTTTTCTCTCTCCTCTTCTTAAAATATAGAAGTTGCTATAGTGGGCAATATAGGAATTTGGAAAAAATGTGGGATTCTTTCATTAAGAAATTTAATTTTGGCAAAACTCTGATGTGAGGATAGCTGTCAAGCATCTCTTTTCGGCATGGTTAGACTCACAGTTTCTAAATGTGCACACTACATTTCTGGAGGAGGCCAAGGTTGTTTACAGCAAAACTTAACATGGGAATGATCACATTCACTTCAGTGTTTATTGGTTATGGAAGGCCTTTCTGTGGAAGGCATTATTGATACAACCCCAGACAATTCTCATCTCTCTTTGAAAGTCAGATACCCTTAAAATCAGTATCTTGCAAACAGTGAAGAACCCATACCCACTAAGGTACTTTCACATGCATCCTAGGGAACTAAAGACAGTTCTGTTGGCCAGGTTGGCACAATCTAAGCAGCCTGGAGTGTCGTGAGTATAACTGTCAATGTGTAAGATGGCTGTGTAAAGTTTCTTTTCTTTCCTGAGAAGGAAATTAGTGTGGTAAAATATCCTGATTACTTTTTAGGTAATCTCCACAGTAGAAAAATGGATTTGTGAATTTATATGTATGATTTTCCCTTAATCATTTTTAATACAAACTAGATGATCTTAATTATAATATAATAAACCATTTTCCTCTGCCAGGCTGTTTATATTGCAACAACATCTTCCTGAACAGCAATCAGAAAAGAATTCTTTAGAAGAGAAAAGGCACTAGACTCTACATTGAATTAATCATTGCTCACCAAAGGTAACAGAGTTGACTTGCCTAATGTCAAACATATAGTTTTAATCATGATTAATCAAGGTAAACATCAAAGATCAATGAAGTTTTCATTTATTTGCCCATTAGTTTTCTCCCACAAACCTGGAGGCCTAAACAGGAATTTGTTTTCTCACAGTTTGGAAGTCTGAAATCAAGGTTTATCGAGCAGGATTGGTTCTTCTGAGGTTCTGTCCAGGCCTTTCTCACAGATGGCTGTCTTCTTCCGGGTCTCTTCACACGGTCCTTTGTGAACATCTATGTCCAAATCTCTCCCTCTCAAAAGGATACCAGTCATGCTGAATTAAGGCCTACACTAAAGACCTCATTTTGATATGATTACCCCTTCCTGATCTTCAAATAAAATCAAATTTTGAGGTTTTGGGAGCAAGGACTCCAGGGGTTTTTGTGTGTGTGGGTGTGTGCGTCCATACGCACAAGGAACACAATTCCTCACAGATTAATAATAGTTAACATTTACTGAATGATTTTCTATTTCAGATATTATATCTGTATTTTTGATTATCCTCATAACAACCCTATTAAGTAGATGTTATTTTCCCCATTTTATAGGTAAGTGAACAAAATCTCAGAGAGGATAAATAATTTGTCTAAGCTGGTCAATATTAAATACTGGTATTTGAATCCAGCATCTCATGTTGCTCTTTAAATGGATAAGGTTCATAACAACTTAGTCAAAAGCCCCAAAATATTTTGAGCATTTCAGAGTAGTTTTGTTAATAGAACTTGTGCCAAGGGAAATTTTATTGACCAAAAACAATGCGTTATGTGATTGTGTAAATGCTCAATCATTGACTACCTCCATCTTCTCCCCTGAATCATTTACTGACAGTTATCATTGCCAGCTTAGTGTTTTAGCTCTCCTGTACCTGATAAAGCGTTTGAAAAGGGTGGAATCTGAACAGAGACTACATGGGTTGATTCTGGTCCCCATTTGTATGGATGACCCCAAGAAATAAGTCATGCCTAGAGTATGCTATTCAGCACACAGGCTTTCTGCTCTCCTCCCCTCCTTTTTTTCTTTTCTCTCTCTTATCTCTATTTTTTGAGTTTTACTGGATAGCTTGTGATTTTTTTCTTTCATACAGTCCCGTCCATGAATGATAAACATTGAAAATGGATGAGTGTGAAGAATGACAAACTAGGGAATATATCTGCTTATGTGAACCTGGTGCCCTTATAGGTGTGTTCAGTAGACTAGTGGGCAGGGCCTTATTGTTACTCATTCACTCTAATGAGCAAAGGGAATTGTATACCTTGTATAAAGTTTCCTATCTTACCAACGAAAACAGTTTGTTTCTCACTTTGAAGTTTTAATGCAGAACTTGCTCATGACCCAATTTCACTAATAATTCTCTTAAGTAACCCTTGTACTCATTTATAAGATTTTTTTCCACCCACTGTCTGTCTAGCCTGGTTTTAAATTTTTATATATGTACTTTTAAAAAATTGATTAGCTGGAGAGCTGCCCATTCCTCTGTGCTGTATAATAAGGATTTAAAAACTGCACACTGAATTCTGTATAGTGTAATTAAAACTGACCCACATTTGGACCTGAGTACACCAGGACTTAGCCAAACTTGCCATGAGCTGAGTTCTGGTGGCAGATGGGAACTAATGAGGACACACTCCACTCCAGAATTTCCCAGCTGCTTGGCCCCTTTTTGTACAAACAAGGTTTGGAGCGAAGTCCAGATCCCAAGAGCATGTTCTGTAAATGTGCTGTACCCAATGATCTGGGAAATGTTTTCACAAAATCGGGCTATTTCAAGGTATCCTGAAGGCCTTAGCTACTGTCAGATTAAACATGAAAATTCAAGGAGGCCTTTTATGCTCTTTCCAAACAATTTTTAATTCTCAGATGAATAAGAAATCACATTTACCCACTATCTTTTCTCCTATGCCTGAAAATAGAATGATCATTTATATCAAACCCTGGAAATATGCAGGTAGTTATTTCTGAGACAGTTGTACATCGGGATAGACTATATCTCCTTGCAACCTATGGATCTCTTCAATTGGTTTGATGTCCTGGGACTATTCAGGCAGATGTAATTGAATCAGTTTGAAGCAGCTGTAGCTGGCATGTGGTCTCTCAGATTGCTAGCACCTGCTTGTTTTTTTGCAACTCACTAGAGTGAGAGAACTGCCAAAACCAGCATTGGTCTTGGAGCAGATAAAGCACTCCAGATCTTATATCCCATTCCCCTTCCAACCTAGTCATATCATCACTGGTGCCGGAATTAATAAAACCCCTTTACGTGATTAGGTCTGAGGTATACTTTTACTTCTTATCCTTCTCAGTATTCAGATCCTGACAGTAATGGCCATGTTAATCCAAAAAAATAAGGGAGTATAATGGTGATCAGGTGGCTTTGGGGCTCTCTTATCATTAGACAACTGGGTAGCCTGTGGTTTGCAGAATCATTTAAATGAACACACCAAATTCATTTACTGTTCCAGCGCAGTCTTATTGGCACAGATAATGAGCAGTTAATGTATAACAAACTGTGAGCTGTTGTGGAATATGATAAATACACTTCCTTAGCAGGGGGTGAATGTAAAATGGAGCTATTTCTCTAATGTAAACTCTAGCCTAATTCACATGGATTTCTTCAACACTTACTATGTTCAAGGTGATGGATACAGTCTACCTAAAACGTTACAACAATTCTAGAGTGTTAGAAATATTTTAAATACATTTTAAAAGCTAGAGATTTAGAATTTTTTAAAGGTTTAAATCCACTTAAAATCGTGTTTACTTTCTCTTTTTTTCATTATTTGGCAGACATATATGTAATCCTTAAATGTTATCAATATCCTAATGTTTAATTTGAGTCTGATGATAATATATACAATAAATGTGCTTAAATTTTATAGTTAATGAAACAGAGTTTCTGTAAAATATGTTTAATATTGTTAGTATCTTGAGAGGGGCTATAAGATAAATGGAGTCTATAAATAATAGTAGGAAGAGTAAATTCTAAAAAATGTTATTTCAGCAGCAGCAAATGAATATTTTCCAAGGCATGACTACATGCTATGAATATAGAGAAGTGTCTATGGGCCTTGACTATAGGACTCTAATGATATCCTTATGATTTTGAGGAAATATGACATATTTAGAAAAATTTAAAAAGGCACTCTCAGTATCAAATGCATGATTTAGGCCTGGATTTGTGTCAAGTGAATGTTATAAAAATTTTAAAGGAATCAGGCACTCTAATTGCAAAATGAAATGTTCTAGACTCAGTGTTCCCCTTTTCCCCTTCGCTGCCCACAAAAGACATCACCAGTCCATTATGGCTCTCTCTGCAACTGAACCAGAACTAGACCTCAGAACCCTCCTGATGCCAGAACTTTAGACAACCATTACCAATTGATGGAAGTTGCACTGGGATAAAACCCATTTGCCACTGCTGGAAAAAAATCATTAAGAGCCAAGTATATTTAATGGAGGGAGAGATCTCCATGGTCCGATAGTAAGATTGGGATGATATGACACAGTCAGAGATAATGAATAGACCTCAGTTGTAAATAAATGAGTGGTTCTATAATTATTAGTTTAATGTTTTTCTCCCCTGCTAGGCTGTGAACTCTGTGAAGTGTGAAATTATTTAATATTTATTGTAAATTGCTCCTCTGAGAGATATTCACTGAGTCCTATCGGAGGTAAGCCTCCTGTATGTTTCCATATGTTCTTACTCTTTTCTTCCATATTCACAACTTATCTCAGTTTGGAGAACATCTTTGACCGCCAATTCTGTTTGAAAAATTGAGGGGAATTCAAAGAGCATTTGTTTTTTCTTTCTAAATTTTTATAGCAACAATTTAGAAAAATCTGACTTTTATTTTTATAAATGCTGTGACATTCTCAAGGTTGGTTCAGGGAAATTTCTATTTTTATAATAACACTTAAGAACTTTACTACATTTTCCTGGCTTCAAGGAATAAACAATATATTAGAGTATAAAATGTGTGGAGTTTAGAAACATAGGAGCTGGATTTAAATTTCTCTGCTGTCCTTAAGGGCAGCTGTTGGGCAGCCCTTCGTGTGATTTTATGCTCAGTTTCCTCATCTGTAAATCAGAGATGACAATATATCCCAAAGCACTTTGAAATTAAAAACAGTGTCCTCTTCCTTGTCTCCTTTGTCATCATCATCATCACCTTTCTATTCTGAAACCATGTAATAAAATATAGCCTACCTTATAGATCCTTCTTTCTTTATCACCTTTTTTATTCTGCCCTTTGAATAGAGCATTGTATTTATCTACAAAGAGGCAAGAATTCAAGAAACAGTCTATAACATATTGCTAATTTTACTAAGTCATTTTTTCCTCAGTAAAAATGGTCACTTATTTGAAATGTGACTTATTAATATTAATAATTCATATATTTGAGGTAACTATTCTATACCAATCCAAAAGATTACCTTTTGTGATTTATTTATTTATGAGTTTATTCACTCATTACCTTTTGTGATTTATTTATTTATGAGTTTATTCACTCATTTAATGCAAATTATTTTAGCCATTGATATAATTTTATTTACTTTCTACATAATTATATATGAAAACCCTAGTTATCTACATCCACATCTTAACTTATAGTATCATGATACCAATTTCTCAGAAAAAATAATTTCAATATAGAAATATAAATAGATACATCTCTGAGTTGCAAGAACCATTTGCTCCCACCTTCAAAATATTTGGCAACTTGGTCATAAGATAGACTAAGTTTTTGTTTATTAACTTCAGAAGTAATTTTATTTGCTAATCGTCAGTAATTAGTGCACACCTTGTAGTATAAAAAAACAAAAAAAAGTGATTTTTGTAATCTCCTTTATTCTTTCCTTCTTTGAAATGTAATGTATAATAATTAATACCTATATGTGTCAACCTTACAAATTTGAGATTCTTTCAAGGAAACTATGACAATAATTTCTAATTTTTCTAAATACATAGATTTTTGTCCAGTTAAGATCAAAATTTGTAAATAGGTATTTCTTCCCTCAAAGTATAGCTTCTTCAAAGTATTTGAACTTTTCACACTATTTACAATTCTCATTTTTGTCAAGTACATCAAAACAGAATTGCACTTAAGTTATGACTGTAACTGTAAAAACTATCTAACCAACCTAGAATCAACTGAAATTTGAGAGTTAATTAAGTGTAACCACATGATGGTATGTTATGTACAGAAAATGAATAGTCATACCAAAAATTAACTGCCTCAGTCCATTTGTGTTGCTATAAAGGAATAATCTTCCTTTATACATTTAGAAAAGAGGTTTATCTGGCTCGTAATTTTGCAAGCTGCTTAAGGAACCTGGTGCTGACTTTAATCTACTGGGTTTTAAGGGCCTCGTGCTGCTTCCACTCATGGTGGAAGATGATGGGGAGTGTTCAATATCACATACTGAGAGCAGAAACAAGAGAGAGGGAAGGTGATAGGCTCTTTTTTTTTTATTGTTTGCAATTCATTGAGAGTACTTTGACAACTTGTTCTCAAGGAAACACTTATAAGAATTAATAGAGCAGGAACTCATTTATTATTGCCAGGATGGACTAAACCATCCACGAGAGATAAGACCCCATAACCCAAGCATCTCCCTTAAGGCCCCATCTCTAGCATTTAGTCTTGACAGGGCCAAACAAATCAAATCATAACCACAGCATTAACTAATCAAAAAGAAAAAAAAAGGGCTGTCATGATGGCTAATAAATTTACGTAGCAAGTAGGACAGCTGAATTTAGTATTGCTTAGGTTAATTTTGTTTATCCAGAGACAGTTCAAATGTAATCATTAATCATGTTGGTCTGAAGCCGTGAGAAAAGCAACATGTACTTATTAGGGTCTTGGCCAGTGTCAGAATAGTATATACTCTAGGTCAAAAGAAAATTAATCTAGCCTCTATAAATTTGTTATTCGACATCATCTTTAAATTTCTATTGGTCAAAATAGATATGTTTACTTTCTGAATCAGTTTCTTCAGCTAATGTTTCATTTGATGACTGATTTGAATTATGTCCAATTAAGTAAATTCATACATATCTTTGCTGTTGATCATATACCATAATAAAATATTTATAATTTGTCAATACACCACTTAAGATTTCTAAAAATATAAATCTATTAATTTATTTAAAACAATTGCTAATACCAGTGTAAGGCCAGTTTTAACTTTCTTGAGAGATCATATCACTTTGGGAGAGTATCTCTGTTGGATTTTTTTTTAATTAAATCATAACTGTATACATTAATGCATTTATGGGGTACAATGTGGTGATTTGATATATAATGTGGAAAGCTTACATCAAACTTGTTAACATAACCATCACCTCACCTATATTTTGTTGTGGTAAGATATTTATACTCTGCTCTTAGTAGTTTTGAATTATACTATTGGATTATGCACATTAGGTGAAGTGCCACCAAATGCCCTCTCCCCTCCCAGCTTTTGTTGGATTTTCCTGTCACGACCCCTATGGCCCTAGTCTCAGTCACCACAGGAAGGAACCAGGCATGACATGGATTAGAAGTATAAGCTTGCGAGAGGCAAACTAACCTTAGTTTCCCCAACCCGCCCTCCGCAACAGCTATTTATTAAGGTTATACACAACAGGTATGGAGAGTTAAGTAATTGACATATACAACAGGTGTGGCGAGTTAAGGTAATTACATATGAGGCTGCCTGCATAAGGATTGCCATGTGCTCTCCTCGCATGTTCTTTCCCCACAATCCTCATGAAGAACTACTAAGCATCAATGTTTTACACGTGCTTACTAGTGAGTGACCGACCTTATCTCATTCTGGAACACTAAGTTACTTGGGGGACTGATCCCAAGTTATAAAACGTCTCTAGGCTTGCCAGGAGACTGTCCTGTTCTCGGTGTTTCCTTTTAATATGATAAGAATCAGTTACTGTACTTTGCAAGCATGGTGTCCATTCCTCTACATTTTCCCTTAAAGAACCTAAAAGTAGTAATACAAACTCAAAAAGAATATCCTATCCTCTACTACGAGTTGAGGTACAAAATGATGGCTTACCACTTTTAGCAACCATCACTACAACCTCTATGTAAACTTTCTCACATTAATCCATTTATGCTAAAGGTTGAAATTTTTGAATTTTTGCATCACTCTTTGACAAGCTCCCAGGACACCAGGATCTGCAGCAATAATTCTTCACCATGTGATAATATGAACCTCAGGAGGCAGACATGTATGAAACATCAGACTGTCTCTGGATACACCTGCTCAGTGATGACCTTGAGCTGTAGGTTATGAACATCTCTCATGTCAGTATCAGTACATTCCAATAGTGGAACAGGAGGCATATTAATCTCTATCTTTGGATACTCCTATTAATTGGAAACTTTGTGGTTACCATTTATACTTACAAAACTGTTATACCCTATTTCTCTTTTTTAGACCTGAAGGGTACAGGGAAAGTGTACTACATATTTACCTAAAGCTGCTGTAATAACTTACAATAAACTGGGTGATTTATGATAGAAATTTATTCCCTAATATTTCTTGAGTCCAAAAGTCAGAACTGAGGGCTCTAGTTGAGAATCTTCTTTTTTCTTTATTTTTTCCTTTTATTAAGTCATATACATAGATCATGAATACATTTATGCATTTGTACATCAAACTAATTAATATAGCTTTTACCTTATTTACTTAATTATTATTTTAAGATGTTTATGTTCTATGCTTAATAGATTTGACTTGTACCCTGGCAATATGCTCCATAGGTGTGATCCCACCATTTACCCTCCCACTATCAAACCTCTCCCCTCCCCTTCCCAACCCCTCCCCTTCCTTCCTTCATCCTGGGATCTTTCTTTTTTCTTTTTTCTTTTTTATTAAATCATAACTTTGTACACTGATGCATTTATGGGATTCAGCATACTGCTTCAATATACAATGTGGAATGTTTACATTGAACTAAGTTAACACATCCTTCACAATTATACTCATTTCTTAATAGTTCTGAAATGTGCCATTGCATTTTCTAGCTTCTAATGGCTCCACCCAATCCTCGGCCTTCAAACTCTCTTTCATCTCTTTGAACTCTGCCTCCTTGTTTATAAGGGCGTAGCCTTTTTGTGTGTCTCTCTGTGCCCTCTCCTCAACTTACATGTATACAAGTTGATGGATTTGGGACCCCCCTAAATCCAGGATGATTTCATCTCACATCTTTGATTAACTGAATCTGCAAGGAGTCTATTTTCCAATAATGTTATGTTCTGAGGTCCCAGATGAACACAAAATTTTGGAGACTCTAGTCAATATTCAACCTACTATAGAGAGAACCATTGTCAGTATTAAATATCTATGGAAAGCTTAGTTACCTACTGTTATGGTTTCAATATTTTTCTCCTCTAAACGTCATGATGAAATTTAAGCTTCTATGTGGAAACATTGAGAGATAGGGCCTTTAACAGGTGGGTCATGAGGGCTCATGAATGGGTTAACCCATTCATGGATTAATAGATTAATGGGCTAATGGATTAATAGATTTTCATGGTAATAGGGATTGATGTCTTTATAAGAAGAGGAAAAGAGACAGGAGCTAGCATGCTCAGCACCCTCCCCTGTGATGCCCTGAACCACCTCAGGACCCAGGGTCCCCACCAGTGGGAAAGCTGTCATGAGTTCTGCTTTCTCCACCTTGGTCTTTATATCTTCCAGAACTATAAGAAATAAATTTCATTTCTTACAGATTACCCACTTTCAGGTATTCAGTTCTAAGCAGCAGAAAATGGACTAGGAAATGTGCTCACACATTTACACTTTTCCCCTCAGTAGTTGACAAAATTTATTCTGTTCTTCATTTATAGAACACTTTTTGCCTTAGCACCTTGATATTTTATATGAATTTAATTGAATTACTAGTCATTATCTTTCATACCCTTTTAACCTACTGAAACTTCTTTTTATTATAGGTAACAAACATGAGGCAAAGAATAGATAAACCATACACATAGATATAGTACAAAACTAAATAAATAGTCACTCCATACACATAGATATAGTACAAAACTAAAACATGACATTGGCATTGTCCAGCTTTTCTGTGAATCCACATGTATTGAATGCCACATATACTTTTATAGTTCATACTAACTTTACATAATTTTACTTGTGGTCTACATCATGAGTTAACGAAATTATTTTTGCAGACAGGGTCTTGCTCTGTCACCAAGGCTGGAGTGCAGCATCATAACTCATAATAGCAGCCTGAAACTTCTAGGCTCAAGCAAGCCTCTTGCTTTAAATTTCCAGTAGCTGTGACTATAGCTGTGACTATGCTCAGTTAATATGGTTTTTTTTTTTATTTTTTGTAGAGACACGGTATTCTGTATTGCCTGTGCTGCTCTCAAACTCCTGGGTTCAAGTGGTCTTCCTGCCTTGGCCTCCCAAAGTACTGGGATTATAGGTGTGAGCCACTGCATCTGATCCAGAAAATGATTTTAATAATAATCTCTAGAAACTGCAAGCCAGTGTGCACCTGAAACTTAGTATTATAGAGAGACAAAAGCCTCATGCTAGCTGATTGCATTTTGAGACCATGAGGTAATCTAATCTCTATATTTAGCATCAGCCAGGTCTTTATTACAGAACTATGATTCTGGCTTCATATACAGATAAATATCCATTAAGTGATCACTGGAATTAAAGTATTCAGGTCTAGATAGAAAAATCAAGGCTCAACTCAGGGAGGTTAATTTTTAACTTTTCATAGCCAAAAAGTTCTGTTCAATTCAAACATATATATCCTCTGTACTTTTCCCAAGATAGTTGCAAACTTGGAAAATATTTGTGGGTTTTTTTCCCTTTAAATAAAAAGTAGACTACTGTTGAGGGAATGTTGGCAGAGGGAACTGAATAAGGTGAAACCAGTCCTAAAGAACTGGAAATAATTGGAAGCATTTTGACCCTTTCCACCTAATACTTGTTAAATAGTACAGCTATGTTTTCTATAAGACTACTGAATAAACCAACAATTTGAATTTTATAAATAACTAAAAATACATTTTTTTTAAGAATAAGATAGATAATTAGTAGACTGATTATGTGAGTTAGTACAGATCCTGTCTAGTGAACAGTCCTTTTAAGTTGCAGGTCTTTTGGCACATGTCTACTCTAGATAAAACTTAATTGCTTATAGGACCGAAAATTTAGAAATAATCATTAAATATCCTTGCTAGCAAAGAAAGAATGAAATTGAAATTAAAATTAAATGATTTTTCTGAAATAGTAATATAGTTGAATGTGGAAAATATTATCAATATGATACAAAACTCTGATTTACTCTCAAAAGTCATTAATTGAATTAACCTATTCTAGTTTGTTCCTGTTGCTATAAGAACCACAGAAAAGATGTTATTTGTTAGATCGCAGATTTCTTTCTGGTTTGGAGCACCCTTCTACAATGGTAAACTATTACAGGTCAGACCTGGTATCAGGCACTAGAGGTAGAGTGCTGAACAAGAAGACCAACATCCTATATCCTACAGAGCTGATGCGCTGGTGGGTGTGGTATTGGGTATGCATGTGTGTGTGAGAAAGAGACACTACAAAAAATAATAAATACATAAGATCTGTTAAGGCAGTGGTAGATGCCATTTGTGAAGTACAGCAGAATAAAAGAGGATAAAGAATTTCTGAGAGTGGGGGACAGTATTATTGCAAGCCTTACTGAAATAATAGTACTTGAACTCTAAGAGTATGACTTGAGTAATATGAAGGATCCAGTCAAGGGAAGATCTGGAATACAAGAAATGTGATCTCTAGATGCTTAAGGATGCTTACCCTAGATACTTCTCAGGGTTTTGTATTCCAGGTATGGATGTATAAGAGTAATTGAGGCAAAGTAGACATGTCCTGTCAACTGTTGAAAATGTACAACTGGGAGGTCTGCTTTATCCTTCTCACCACAGCAATAATAAGGATTTGGGATTGAATTAAGTATACTGAAGAATACCTCCCTCCAGTTTTATTATAGCTCCTAAATTTTTAATTGTATCTTCTAAAATTTTGTTATATGTGAAAGTGGAAATAAGTTTGGCCAGAAAGGGAGGAACTGGATTCATTGCTACTCTTAGCTCTCCCTGGCAATGTCATTGCTCACTCTAGTACCAGGGATTGTTAGAGGAGCCACAGGGATTTATAAGCTACCATTTTTCCCTTTGGTAACTTATATCTTCAAGGAGTATTATTAGCTCTTTTCCTCCTTTTCTGTACATCAAGACTAAAAATGAAAATGGAAGGCTAAACTGAATATTCTTACATTTATTTTCTTAATATTAGTGTCAAAGTTGTCCATAGAACTTTTTGGCAATATATAGTTATATGTCCATTTGAATTAAGCACAGGAAATCTGTTCTTTTCATCTTGACAGAAATTTCTCCAAAAATTTCATTTAAAATTAAATTGTTTATCCATATCTAGACATGAATGTGGGATGATAAATCATTAAAATTGATGAGATTTGATTGAATTTTCCTGTTTCATGTGTCTTATTAACTGTGCACTTACCATATTATTTTCCTATTGCTCGATACTATGCCAGTTAACAGTATTACCTGCCTTGACCCAGGCAGATGCTATATGAAAAAAATGCACAAAAATATAGTCTATGATGAGCATTTAAAGAACAGCATCAAATAATAGCTTCAGAAATGGTTAAGTTTTTAGATGGAGGATTTAAATTTTTTTCACTAGAGAAACTAAAAATCTCTCAATGTGATTTTGAGTAGGCTTTATCCACATCATATTTACAAACAAAAGTATAGTATGATTAATAATACTTCATTGTTATACCAGTTATACCACTGGATCTTACCAAGGACATTCACATGGTTCTGTTATTATCATAATCATGGGAACCAGAAATGAAAGAAAGGACTACTTGCTTTCTCAGAAATACCACAGTATACAATTTCTACTATGTAAGTTAGGTGATCATATAATTCATCATCTTCATAATGAGGGAAAGATTTTGCTCTTTAAAGGTCTTATTTGAATTACAGGATTAAGTCACAATGGGAGAAAGCCATTATCATATCAAAAATTAAACACAAAATAAAGACCAGCCTGAGCAAAAGTGAGACACTGCCTCTAAAGTAGCAGGCATGGTGGCAGATGCCTGTAGTTCCAGCTACTTGGGAGACTGAGGCAAGAGAATCACTTGAGCCCAAGAGTTTGAGGTTGCTGTGAGCTATGATGCGACAGCACTCTACCAAGGATGGCAAAGTGAGACTCTGTCTCAAAAAAAAAACAAGATAAAGAATACTTCTTACAACTTATGAGCATTCACTATCAGGTTATGAAATATCACAAACCATAAGGGGTGATAAAGGGTGCTTGGGGCAATATATACCTGAATTATAAATGATTTTGACATTTTGTTCCACACCTATTATATATCTGAGAGCATACATTAAGGTCAGATTGAAGAAATTAGCTTGGACCATGGTTGTAAATTGGCAGTGAAATATTAAGAAATACATTTCTGATCAGTTATGTTGACAGTCTTGTTTCAACACTTTGGCAAAGCTAAACTGATGAGATCCCACCACTACTTGTGCAAAAGGATAATATTTATTCAGTATGCCAATATTTTCACCATATACTTTTTTTCTTTTATTATAAATGCATGACTACATGCAAATACTAAATAGAGATTTGTTTACTTGTAGAAGGTATACTCAAAATTAATTTAATTCTTAAACACATTTTCTACCATTCTGTATTTGATTATGAACACATGAAAGTATGTACTATGAGAATTATAAGGTAAGTTACAGATTTTTAAGCTAATTTTCTTACTTTACAGATGAAGAAATGGAAAGGAATGAAGTTGATTAATTTGCTATAGATGTAGACAAGTATAGAGTAAGGAATTCAACAATGCAATATTCTTTACTTCCATATACCTTTCACCGTTTACCATTACAGTGAATGATTTTTTTTTTTGGCTATTTTTATTTTTAAAATGCATTAACAAGGTAAAAATTTCTTGAATAGTACAAGGGTTATAAAATGAATTGTATGTGTTTAACCAATACTATACTATTTATCAGAAGTAGAGTTTCAAATTCATGTACAGAAATGTATCTATATATACCTTTATTTTTATCTTTTTTTTTAATTGTTTGAGATTCATTGAAAGTACTAAGTCTTTACACTGATTGACTTTGTTAGGTAAAGTCCCTCTTGTAATTGTGTACCGATCACAAGGGATATGCCATACATCATGACCCCCATCCCACTCCCTCTTGCCCTCTCTCCATCCCTCAATCCCTTATCCCCCATCTTATATTAGATCATCTACTGTCTTCATATTGGAATTGAGTACATTGGATTCTTCCTTCTCCAGTCTTATGCTGCTTTACTAAAAAGAATGTGTTCCAACTTGGTCTAAGTTAATACAAATGACATAATGTCTCCATCTTTTTAATGACTGAGTGGTGTTCAATGGTATACATATACCACAGCTTGTTAATGCCAAAGTTGGTGGGCATTTAGGTTGTTTACACGTTTTGGTGATTGTAAATTGAGCGGTGGCATACCTTTATTTTAAAAACACAAAGGGAATCATACTGTTCAAATATTTTTACATTTTGATTTTTTCTCAGTAATATGTTTTAAGAATTTTATTCATTTTTGAGGTTTTACAGTATTTATACTACAGTATATTATACTTCTCTTCTTTTTTTAACAGCTGCCTAGTAATTTTAGTAATTAGTAATATAACAAGATACATTTAACCAATGCCTCTTTATGGACATTTTATTATTTCTAATTACTTTGTTCTTCAAAAATCTTGCAAAAACCAGCTTTCTAAATATATCTTTTTATTTGTGCACATCGTATAATTTCTTAGATATCTTTGTATAATTGAAATTTTGATAGCTATTAAAAATGCGCCTTCAAAAAGCATTGATCTAACATATTCAGTACATCTAAGAACAGTACGTGAGAATTCTTGTTTTTTCACAGCCCCATCAATACTTGATTTCAGCAATTTATTCCAATCAGGAAAGTGACAGTGATATCCATCATTATTTTGATTTGCACTTCTTTACTTGTGAGCTACATTAAATAATGTTTTAAAATTTCACTGGCCATTTACATTTATGTTTCTGTAAATTGGCTGACAAATACTTTAGTTTATAAAAATACTTTAGTTTTTTGTACTGAGTTTTAAAAAATATTTTATTTGTATACTCTCTTTGTATATTATGAAAAGTTAACAATTTTCTGTAATAAATGTTTCTCATTTTTAATTTGCTTTTTCACATTTCCTTTAGTCATTTTATGTACTTACATTTACCAATAATTTCCTCAATGGCTTAGAAAAACTCTTACTTAAAGAATTGCCCATATTTTCTTCTAGTGCATTTATGATTTAGTCTCTTTTCACATTTATATCTTTGATTCAACACAATTTATTTTTGTATAATATATAATTTTAAATTATTAACCCATTTTGAGAATCAAAATAAATAATTTTATCACTTAAAAAAATCAATTTTTGATTCTTTAAAGTCCTATTAATTGCTCAGGAAGCAGAGATTGACACTAGAGTAAAAAAAAAGTATTAGACTGAGAAATGAAATGTCAAAATTGATACATTTTTCTTTATTTATTGATCACTGATGTCTATTGTTTGTGACATAGGAAAATCCCAAGGAACTTTCTTACTTAAAAGAATAAATTATATTTTGATGATTTAAGCAATGATTAAATCAGTGAAAGCATCATAGAATAAATCAAACCCCTAGTGAGATACTTTTAACAGCAAATCCAGTTTACATGGTAATGTTAATTTTACTTACTTAAGAGAAGCATTTACTTATCAGTAAGACCCTATAACTGTACAAATGAAATCAAAATGTGAAAGTTTTAATTTAAGAAGGACACAATAGCCTGGTGATAAATAAATTTATTTGTACCTTGAAAAGTTCACTTCAAATAGTCATTATTAAAAGGCAATTACCTCATATGGTTTTTGAAAGTTTAAAACATAGGTGGAGGCTCCTTCTAAGGGTTCTGATGGCTGACATCTTTGTGAGGTTTGCAAATAAGTGAAATATCCATTCAGGTAGAAAAGTATTTAGCAATAAAAGAACATTGTTGAGTTTAACATGTATTATGTGTATTACTGCAGCTGGCAAAGTGAGAAGGAAGTATAGGTGAAATGTGAAATCTAAGTGGAGCACAGACATCTGGAAATGTTATTTACCTTTCATCCTACTCTTTATTTTTAGTATAATATTTATTTTCTTATTCTCAAAGTAATACACTATCATGTAAAACTATTTGGAAAGCTCACACATACACACACATAAAAACCACCAGAAGAATGATAATAAAACCATACCTAATAACACTACTATCCCTTAGAGAAAATGCTATTACTAACATTTTGATATGTATTATATATTTATCATATCCATGTGCATGCAAAAATATAGTATTATATTCCATCTTCATGGATTTTCAACTAGCAATATATGAACGTTTGTTTCTGGTAATAGTAATTTTTCTGTGACTTTTTTATTGATTATGTAGTATTCTATATGATAGATGTGTTATAATTTACCTAGCCAATCTCTTATTTTTGGACATGTAAATTGGTTTCAACTTCTCCCTATTAAAAATAACCTATGATGGATCTCATGGTGAAACCTTTTTTTATGAGCATCCCTGATTATATCCTCAGGATAAATTATTATGAGTGGAATAATCGAGTCAAAAAGATACGCATTTTTTTAGGCTTTTGATGCATTTAGCTATGCTTGAAGGTGTCTGCTCGTTCATATCCTCATTGGTTCTTGGTATAAAACTTCATATGTTTCAAAGAAAAGCTCTTTTTTCTGGGCTTTGGTCTGGGAAGAATGAGTAAAAAGAGATGGGAAGAGGTCAAGCAGAGGTAAGTGATGTTTTTGTCTAAGAGATGTTGTAACTGCCACAGGCTGTGGAGAACTGCTTTCTCCAAAGGGAACTTGCATTTTCAAAGGCAGCCCAGACTCTGCCTGATAACTCCACACAGCTGAAATGCCCGTTTACTTTAAAGCAGCGTCCTGACCCTTCAAAACACCCCATGCATAAAGTGATTGAGACCACTTACTCATAGCAATCATTGCACACAGAAAATACATAAAAGATGTGTATTCATCACTCAGTATATTTTGCTCCTCAAGTGTCATAAAACATTCAGGGTATATTAACTGGCAAAAGCACACCTGGAGTATGTTACTTAGCTTTAGAAACTGCTAATTTAAAAAAATCAAATATTTAATTTTGAAGAAAAAATCAGTTTTTGATTTTGAGCATATATATCATCTTTCATTTTGGCCCAATTAACCCAGCAGGTGTGTGTAAATTAGGTCACTACTTTGTCACCGTGGTAACATGCATTGGGGAGGTGGATCTTAACTACCTCCAGCACAGGTGATGTTGGCTGAGTTAGTATTAAGAGGTGCTTTAGAAACAAACAAGGCAGAATTTAATATGTTAAATTCTTGTTTAATATTTAACATGTTTAATATGTTAAATTCTTGTTTAGTTAGTGTGAAAAATAGGTCTGATGCAGGGTACCAACAGATAGTATTCTAGGACATGAAAACAAGTACTGCCTCGAATCTCTTATTAATAAGGAAACAGAGCCTTAGCAACAAATTTTATGTAAAAGGTACTGACAGTATCTGAAAGGACAGATACAGCACTCATAAGTGATGGTCTCATTTCCTCATGGAGCAAGGGATCTTAGGACTGGGGATCAGTTTCTCTGGAATTTAATATTTTTAGAATTGAGCCATGGTTTTCAGAGGACCAACAACTTCCTGACTGCTCTCACTACCTAAGGGTTTTTTAAAGTACAGTGTCCAATTATTCCTTTTAAGTGCTATTTTTGATCATTATTCATAGCTGCTTATGGGTTAAGAAGTTGGCAGAGATATTCTTTGTCAGCACTTCAGTGCTAATATAGTTTCGGTAACTCAGGCTTCTTCTCACCAGGTGGAAAATAAGACATGCTTCAAGATTGCTAGTAGAGATTGTGCAATCTGTTTGGCTGTTGAAGATTCCAAATTATGTGGGCATTCTGTGACCTCAAATTTCTTCACTTAACCCTGACAAGTTCACACCTCTTTGCGTCATTAAAATTATAAATATGCATTATCAGATGCAGAACACAGGCCAAATTAATGATATTAAATATATTTCCAAGGAGATGCAGCTCCATTATCACTTCAGCACCCAGATATGGATGACATTCCCCTTGAGCCTATGGTGCCAATTTGTACTTGGCATTAAAATTTTTAGTTTGCTCTCATGGATTGCCTTGCATTTGTATGGCTTGTTATAAATTTGACTTACTTTTGTACTATAAATTTCTTTTTTTGTGATATTTTACACATGGTGTTTCAGAAACTAGAATCCCTCTAGTGTTTATTATCAGTTGGTTGTGGCCGCAACTTTGTTACTTAGTTCGTATGTTTTCAATAGTTAATATTTACAAAACACTAAATAAACTCTTCAAGATTACTTTCTGTAATCTCCTTCTCCATTTATCAAAGAGGAGAACTCCAGAGAGAAGAGCCATAGTGATTATCCCTATGTCTAAGGAGAATCAAGGGTCCCTGGTTTTCATTTCTGTTTTTGTTTCTTTTCTTTTCTTTTTTTTTTAATTTATTCCCTAAGAGTTGTGAAGGGAAACATACAAACAGAGAGCATGGCTGAGTGGAGAAACAGTTGACTCAAGTTCTCTTACTTTTAACTTCTCTTTTACCATCTGTTCTGTCCCTATATTCAAGTTTTCTTTTTCATGGATTCCCCAGTGGACACTGAAACCCATTTCTTTTTGAAGAGCTGGTTTATACAATAAGGACCTAAAGTCTCAGTAAAATCTATTCACCTGTTAAGGATAAGGTATGAGCTGTTCACTGGAGAAAAAAACAGTATGCCATATTCTATCCTGTCTGTTTTGGAACAAGGTGGGTGACAGCACAAATTAGCATTGAAACAGAGCTTTACCTTGTTTTAGGAATAAGACAGGAAACAAAAATAGGTAAAGGGATTAAATCTGTCAAATCTAATAAAGGAAATTACAGTAGATTCAGAGAACTTGTACCCCCTAAATTGTAGTAAGCAAGCTGGAGGGAAAACGGGCAATTAAACAAAATAGGTCTGTATCTTTCTTTCCTTGCTTGATGAAATAATTTTTACCCCTTTTAAGTGTTATGTTTTAAAAAGGGAGAGTGAGGAAGAGCCTAGAATATCTGAAACAAAGAGCTTACACAGTTACTGAACTGGTTGGTTTTTATACCTTCCTTTACTGAGTATTGTCCTTCAGTACAATACAGAGCCATTTCTTTGTTCTCACAAGCTAGCAGTTAAATTGTATGTAAATGTATGCAAATTAGATGCTGTCTAATAAAGAGAGTCATTAGATGGAAGAAATATTTAGTTTAGGGGAAAAAAAGCAGGTGTATTGTGTAAAAGAAAATGTAAGGCTACAAAAAGCCCAAACTTTTGTGGACAGTTTTAGAAAAAAATATATTAAAATAGATTTTTAAAAGACTTACGTCTTCCTGACCTTTCCTTTGTGCTTATATATATGTGTGTGTTTTTAAAATATTTACATATAAAACTAGGGGATTGGCTTCTTTCCCAGAATTACTGGAAGCACCTTCACCAGGAACATTTGGACTTGAATAATCTCCACAGCAGCATTTTCCTCCTTGAATTAAATGAATTGTAAAATGGATGAGTGGCCCAGGAACACTGGCTGCTTATTTGGGTTCCTTTCCCTTAGGTTAATAGAGGATTGGTGGTTCCATGGTGGGGTGTCTTGCTATTTATTTTTTTAGCTATTATAAGACTCCTTTTCCACAGTACTCCACCTCAGCCTTTTAAAGGCTAATGTTAGCTCCTTGAAGGAAACACAGACTCTAAGTTCTTTGAGAGGAACCAAAAGGTTCTTTTGAACTTGATCAGTGTTGTATTCTACATTTAGCTCAATGCCTAACATTTACTGGGTACAAATTTATGTTTGAATACCATGTGAACGATCGATTTTAATGATTGGTAAGGTGGTTATTGGTATTCAAACCCTTTGTACTCTCTAGCAGATAGCTAGTGAGGCAATTCCTTAGGCTTGCTTACAGCACTTACATGGTAAATGCAAAGTGAACAAAATGTTTTTGCTGTCCAATTTCCTCAAGTCGAACAGTAAGAAAGATGTTGAGATCTCACCACGAGTATCACTTATTGGGGCAAAAATGAATAGGCACAATATCTCCTCTCTAGGAGTTCCTGGTCTACTAAAGGAATTAGATATACAGATATTTGATACCTAGAAAATACATTGTACACTGTATAGAATAGAGCTACAGATAAAATATTATGGGAGCATGACGGAGAAAGAGAGAAATTCTGACTGAAGGATATCAGAGATGGGTCTCTAGGAGGAAAAGTGGAATTGAGCTAAGCCTTGAAGGCAATAAAGAATGGATGATTGGCTCTGATGTGGTGGGGGAAAAGCAGAGCTACAGAATTTTCTGTGTTACAGTCCCATATTAATAGCAATGTACTAGTTTTTCTTAAACTCCCGTGTGAATTTCCAGCAACAGCTGGATTTCAACCTCCATGGAAACACAAATGAGGGCTGTGATGGATACAATAATTTAGTCTTAATTATAATCCAAGTCAAATTTTAAATCACATCCAGCCATTAAATAGGAAATAAGGTGAAGTACATGCAAGGACTTTATGACATTTTTAATTGTTAGGCATTATAAATATAAAATTTTCTTATTCAAAATATGCAGTATTGTCCATGATATGAAATAAAATGTGGGGGTAAGATGTTTTAGGGACCTAGAGTGGAGCACACTTTAAGAAGCACCTTCCTAAATCATTAGGTTATGTTCCTTTTATTAACAAGCATTGAGGTAGCAGAACTGACATTATTATTATGTTTTTACAGATGAAAGAACTGAGGTTCTAACAAGTTAGTTCAGCAGGTAAATAAGGTTTTTTTGACCACTTCTTTCTACATGTCTCATTAACACCCAGAAGCAGCACATGGAGAATTGTATACTTATAGAGGCAGCATACAACTTGGTATCTTATTTTATTCCAGATATTTTCCATAGATTTCATTTTATATCACCATTTTCTCCATTTTAGCAAGGGCAAAATATGTAAGACCAAAACCAAGGGAGATATATCTGGGTAAGCAACTGATTATCTTGGTAACTGGTATGGATATAAAAACCATAATGGGTCTATGAATTGCAAGCATTTTAATTTATTTTTTGACTTTTGCGTTAAAGAAAAGATTTCAGTGTGAAGGTGCAAAATATGCCACACTGAACTAATCTTGGAGGTAACCAAAGGGTTGTGGGACGAATAGCTTTTGATATTACTTAGTGCTTATTATTGTTATTATTATTATTTCTTTTTAATTATGCAAAGTGCTAATCAGTTTGATTATGCACAGTGCTAATCAGGTTAATTATGCAAAGTGCTAATCAGTTCTTCTTGAAGCACACGAGGAGAGCAGAGGTGCTGGCGGTGAATGGCATAGCTAGATGGGGGTAGTCACGGCAGTCATTCCTTATTAAGATAGGAGTAGATGAGATAGCAAGAAGGTATTTATCCATAAAAATAAAGAGGAAAGGGAAGAGGAATATGAGCACATGAAAGATCATAGGTTTGGCAGGACTGTGCATATGCATAGAAAGCTTTTCCCCCTGTTGCATAGTTTGGTTGGAGAGTCTCTGCTATATTTTGAAGGCACTCATTTGAAGCCAAAAAGACTGCAGAGGAAAGAAACAGAGTATTGTACAGCTAGACAAGTTGTCAAAACAACTTATTGTAGTTGGCAAGCACCAATTCCTGAGAGGACAGTAAAGAAAGTAGAATCTAATAGACCTATACATGAAAGGGGACATCAATAAAGAGAATTGAAAAATTAAGGGAGTGCCGTTCTGCTAAAATAAACAGGGCCATCTCACTACTGCGTTGTGATTGGGATGGCCGTCTGTGTAGCCTATTTCCTGAGGTGAGCTGAGGGCTGGTTTCTTGGTTCTGGCAGTGGCCTCTATTGAGAGTAGTGATGACGAATATGACAATAAGGATTTTATGTAATAGCTCCTAGTTGGATCAGCTTTGCTGCGCTGAAATCAAAGTGAATTTTAATATTAACTTGCAGGTCTGTGCTTATTAAGCTGGGTGACTTCCTGTGAAGATGAGTTTATAGCAATATGTTCATATGTGTTTGTAGAACAATGACCGTGGAACTCCCCTAGGAAAGCCCTTTTTATTTGGTCCTCCTGTTCTATTCTGTGGTTTGATAGCTATCAGTGAAATGCTGTGATACCTACTTGTTTGAATGTATTCAGAGAACAGAAAGCATTTCAGGATTACTAAGTTGAATAGTCATTAAAAAAAATCTTTTCAGTACATGTGACTTTTCCTTTATCTGGAATTGGAACAGGAGATTTATAAATCATTTATAAAAAGGGGGGTTTGTGGCCAGTAACAGTTACTCATGCCTGTAATCCCAACACTTTGGGAGGCCGAGTGGGCAGATCACCTGATATCACGAGTTCAAGACCAGCCCGAGCTAGAGCGAGACCCTGTCTATAAATAGCAAGGCGTTGTAGTGGGTGCATATAGTCCCAGTTAATTGAGCGGCTGAGGCAAGATCACTTGAGCCCAAGAGTTAGAGGTTGTTGTGAGGTATGATGCCAGGGCACTCTACTGGGGGTGGCAAAGTGAGGATCTGTCTCAAAAAAAAGTGAATCTGCTTCCATTTTTATAAACTGGATAGGGTGTTTAATTACCGCCCATGTTTAAATGCAATTCATCTTCACAAATAACTGAAGTGAGTTTGATTCCTGGAAATGTTCATATAATGGTAAGAATGCTATATCCAGGCAGCACTGGTCCTTGAATAAAATAGACAGACTTTTCAGTTTTTATTTTATTGTTAACCAGGACCAATATCATTTTAAAATATGAAGAAAATAACATAAATCTTTGGTTTCCAAGGAGAGTCTGGAAAGAAAGAGATTGTTAGAGGACAATGCCCACAAATTGAGAATGCCTGTTGGGGGCTCTTTGGGAATTTGGCTAGAAAATTCTTTTACAAGCAGTCCTTCTGCTCAGCTTCATGGGAACATGGTTTTAGAAATGTAACCCTGCCTCTGTGTTCCCCACCTCCAAACTAAGATAAGCATGAAATGTTTATCTTTATTTGTCAAATTTTTTTGAGTTATTTCTTGATAAGTTTAAAAACTTTCCTTAATTAGTCTACCCAAAGGGCATCTTAGAAATCATAATCAAGGATGGTATACTAAACTCTTGATTCCCGATGAGGGTATTTGAAGCCAAAGACCTTGCTGTGTATAGCACTTCCAATGTCTCTGGAAGGTCTCAAGGAGAAAATGATGTGATCCAAAGGGCAAATATAAATGAATTTAGTAACAGCTAACTAATATAACCAGTACTCTGATCAATTACTCACTTGCACTCCACACACATTCCTTTTACAGACTCAATTCTTTCAGCAAACCAATGTTATTTGAACACTTGGTTGTTTTAAAGTGTATACTACGTGCTAGTAACAGCACCATGACCTTTCCTAGATACTGGAGATACAGTTGACCAAAATGGAGACCAGATACTGGTATCACAGAGTTCACTCACACAAGATTAGATGGCATTTTCTTTAAGATATTCAGCTTTACCTAAAAACTTTAATATTTCATTTATCCTCTGAACTTCTTTTCTTAGTAATCTACTTGAGTCAAATGCTGGTCCTCAGTATTTTCAATTATTTGCAAAATAAGAGGTTAAACTAGATAGTTTTCAAAGCACCTTCATCTCATATTCACTGTGCCCAACTCATAGTGGATTAGTCTAAAAAGTGAATTTCTTCCTATTACCAGGGAAAGAGCTTTAGGATCATACAATGTTCGTTTAGACTTTGATCTTAATTTCTAGCTAATTCTGTGGACACTGTCTCCTTGGATTAAGGCCAAAAATGAATGTAGAAAAGGTAGACTTTGAAATAGTTTTAAGTTTGAGTTTTGACCCTTGCAGTTCCTAGCAGTGCAAGTCATAACTGCTTTGATCTTTTGTTTCCTCATAGTTTCTACCGCAAATGGTGGTTACGCACATTTGTTGAAATAAACCATTTATGTCACTGAACTCGATGCCCATAGGCAAGCTGGCACCTAGCATCACTCATTCTTTTTTTATTTCTGGCAACCGTATTCTTGTCTTGAACTAATTCAACTTCCTTTCTCCTAGTGCTTTTTTTCTAAATTAAACCAATACTTTAAGTCAGTATTTTCTTCCTCATGAGAGCTTTACAGTTTTATTTTTTCCTATTTTCTT
Source organism: Arctocebus calabarensis (assembly GCA_963573935.1). NCBI lineage: Eukaryota > Metazoa > Chordata > Mammalia > Primates > Lorisidae > Arctocebus > Arctocebus calabarensis. Next base: position 63,375 of record CAUYON010078750.1, read on the forward strand.
CCTTAAGCACTTTAACTACTTCCCCACTAATTCTGAGTGTTGTTGTGTCACAACAAACACAATGCATACATCTATAATCCAAGTCAATTGAATAGAAATATGTTGTATCCTTCAGAGCGCTACTATACCTGTTTATGTTTTTAACATACTTGCTATATTGGAAACTTCTTGAGTGTAAGGGAAGAGTCTTTAATCTTTGTGTTCCCAGTATCTATCCTGGGCTCTGCCAATAATAATCACACACTCTAGCAAGGAACAAGAATTTTAAAGCAACTGAATATATGATCTGTTAGTGGAGATAGCACTGTAAAAGTGGGGATGTTGGGAGAGGTTCATGAAACAGATAGTAGGAAAGCTTCTGGTAATAAATAATATTGAATTGGCCTTTTAAAAGGGGTATTTAATTTTTTTCCCTGGTGGGAAGAGAAAGTGAATTCTAGGCAGAGAGAAGAGCATGAAAAGACTCATCCGTACAAAAACTTGATTTGTATCTGGGAGACAAGGAGACCAAGTAACAGAAAGGCAGACTTAGGGAAGATTGGCAGCCTATTATAAGGGCCTAGAAGATGTTTTAGTCCTATGTGAATAATCCTAGCCTTCCAAAACAAGTGTATATTTGTGGTAAAGAGGGTGTGGTATTGTAAGAATATGAACATTCACTTTTTTGTGGATAAAGAAATGGTAAGACTTAATAATCAATGAATAGAGGAAAAACAATAATAAGAGATCATGTCAGAAAGAAGGTCTGCTTGGGAGGCTGAGGGGGAAGGAATGGTTGGGCACATGGGTTTGAGGCTACAGTAAACTATGATTGCCATTGTGCTTCTGTATTCTAGTCTGGGTGACAGAGCAAGATAATCTTGTCTCAAAAAAAAATAAATAAAAAAGAGAGAGGAAGAAGAAGAAAAGTAAATATAATGATAATAAATAAAGGGAAGATCTGGATCTGGGATTTAGCTCTACTCTACACATGGATTTGTGACATTAGACAATTCATTTTGCTTCTTGAAACACATATCCTCTAATCTCACTTACTGTCTCTCACTTAAACTTATGTAAGTTTAAGTCACATTTACTGATGATAATTAAAAGGAGCATTAGTATGGACACTTTGAAGCCCACAAGTTGGAGATGACTTGGTCCTTTTTAGTGAGAAAGATAAGTTTTATGCTAGTAGCACATTTAGCCTGAGCTGATGGTAGGGTATTTGGGAAGATAAAAGGAAAGATGACTAGAACAATATTGTTCTGACTAGAGAACTGCAAGGAGGACCTCCAAAAGTAAAAGTAAGGTGATGGGTTAGGACAGGAGACAGGGAAGGGATTTGGTAAGTTCTCACTGAAAGGGCATAGCGTAGGGGTATGTGGTGCATCTCCTGGGTGAAGAGCTCAACTAAAACTTGGACTTGACCTAACAAATGCCAAATTATAACCTAATCATTTGTACCCTCAAATTAATCTGAAATTTAAAAAAAAAAAAAAGAAGAAGAAGAATGTTGTGGCTCAAACTATCAAAGAAGGTGGAGATACTGAATGATTTATTTAGCAGAGCTCTGCATTTGCAGCATGAATGTAGATCCATGAGCCTATAGAGAAAAAGAGATGATAAAATGCCCAGATATGGCTGTCCTGTTTTTTGAAAGTTAACTCCTATGAAATAAAATGAGAGGAGAGATGAGGTCGGGTAAATAATAAAAGAACACTTGCTGATAGTTTACAAAGCTTTGAGAAAGGTCTGCATGAGCGCGGTTGGGACAAAAATAATTTTGTGTAAGTGTTTGTAACCTTTTATCACAGAAGAAGATTCTTCTTCCCAGCTCTCTCCTTCCATTTCTTTTAAGAACTCTGTTCAGGACTTTGTAACATAGGCAATGGGAAACAGAGCTGGAAAAGTGTGGGGGAAGAGGTTCATCATAAAGTGTCAATTTTTTAGTTGGGAAAGAAGAAAAGAGCAGAGATGAAAGGAAAAATCAGCATGAAGGAAAGAAAAATGAGTGTGAACAATGTAGATGAGCTGAAGAGAGGTTTTAGAGGTGAAAGTAAGGGTAGAGAGAGGATTTGGAAGTGCAGTGGCTGTCCATGTGGAGAGAATTTAAGGTGCCAACACTGAGAATAGCAGTTCTTTTCTTAGGAATCAGATAAGTAAAGCAATTTCACATTGATTATGAAGAAGTAGTGCTTAGGTGAAAGAAATCACTGCTACTTTCCAGGCATTATTGTTTTCTGTTATAATCTTCAGAGGATTAGATAACTAATTCATCAAGAGTCCCATAAGACAGGTGGTGCCTGTGGCTCATCGAGTAGGGCGCTGGACCCATATACTGAAGGTGGCAGGTTCAAATCCTGCCGAAGAGCAAAACAGAAAAATAGCTGGGCGTTGTGGCAGGCGCCTGTAGTCCCAGTTACTCGGGAGGCTGAAGCAAGAGAATCACCTGAGCCCAGGAGTTGAAGGTTGCTGTGAGCTGTGTGACGCCACGGCACTCTACCGAGGGGGATAAAGTGAGACTCTGTCTCTACAAAAAAAAAAAAAAAGATTTCCATAAGACATGTGAGCAAATAAAATATTAGCCAATAAAACACTGTTAACCAATGTTGTTATTCAGAACTTAAAGTTCAGTTAGGGTAGCTTTTGAGTCATGAAATTGTTCTATGTAAGATGACCAACCACCACTGATAGATGTGAATGTGCTTCAGCTGAAGTCTAGGAACTTGGTACTGGCCCAGTTGGATTTCAAGGACTCTGAAGATTTTCGGACATGAATTTTGATTTACAAAATTTACAATTTTGATGTATAGATTTTATACATTATCAAATGTCCATTTTGAAAACATTGTTTTGTTTTTATTTTTTGACAATATAATAGGAAATCTTACTTCATAAACCTACATTGATGTTATTGTCTTTAAGAAAGGAATTTAAGTAGGTTATGTAACATTAAGCATATGGCTGCACATAAATTAGAAAAGCTGTGGTTATTAGGAATAAATATTGGTAACAATACTGATGGAATTTCACACATATAGTTTATGGTGAGAAAAGTAGAAAGACTTAAACAGAACTTAGATAAGGAAATAAGCTTGTCTTTCAATGAAAATATAAATGAAGGCATTTATTCTTAAAATGGTAGCCTTTGAAATTTGGCTTCCCTATTCCACCTAGGAGGAAATACCTTACGTCCAGTGAATTTTTCCTGCTATATTTAATGGTACCTAATCTAGCATTACTAGATTAAGTCTCCCTAGCTATCAAACATTTAAAATCAACACAATAACTCTGCATAGCAAAATTTATCACTCGTACAAACTTGATGATGTGAAAAACATAGAAGCAACAATTTTGGACATGATTTAGTAGTCGAGGAAAACTGTGATGCAAGGGAGGCTACATGAAGGGCTATTTTAATATTCTAAATGAAAACCTACTGTAAATTTTGAGGAGATACACAGCAGAACTTGATTTGGTTTGAGTAGACTTAATTAAAGTAAGGTTTTGAGCCGACTTCTAAGGATCGTTCTAGGATCATTTATTTTTCTGCTACTCATGCATTTTCACTACATTGCAATGTGCACAAATTGGGGAAATATAAATCTATCATTTGTTTTGACATTGGCATGGCTTCAGTAACCTCCTAAGTTGAAATCATTCGAATTGTTTAGAACATGGACACCTCTGGCAAAAATGTGGAGGTACCAATAGCTCCTCAGAAGCAGCTCAATTTTACACTGAAGGAAGACTCACAGGGCCATTGTATAATATGGATATTTAATTGGGACAAACTTGATTGTCATATGGGACATTTTGCCTGCATAAAAAGTGACCGTTAGGGTAATTAAATTGGTTATTTGTAGCTTCTCTCCTTTCTTCTGTTTCCCCTTCCACCTGCACAATATTTTCTTCTTGAATTGCCACAAGAGTGAAAAATAATCAAATCTATACAAATTTTATTATTAGAAAATATCTATTGGTGCATGCTAGAAGAATTCTATTGGTACATGCTAATGCAAGATGACAATTTGTTTATTAATATGTGTTTTGAATGTCCTCTTCCATTGGCTATCTCCAATGTTGGAAGGCTTATATTTGCATCCCTTTGTGTGTTTTGGCATACTTTACAAGACATATTTTTCTGTTTATTGAAAGTAATCCTCAGAGCTTTGTTCAACCATAATGTATATGCAAGCAACAGACATTTGGGTGTGTAGTGAGGGCAGGTTTTTCAGTCAAGATAGCCAGCAGAATAATGTAAAATTTTATTGTATTATTTCTGAAGCTTTCTTTCTTTACCTTTAGGTAAAATAGGTATGCTTTATGAGCCTCCAATTGCAAAGAACAAAATGCTATGCTCAGGTGACATGAAGGCAAGCTAAGAGTCCAGAAAAGCTATGTTGGTTTTGTGTGGGGAGTGCCTGATTTTTCATCCACTTGGGGAAACAATAGGTCTTATTGTCAGTTGCCAAGGTGTCTGATGCTGAGAAGTGTGTCAGCTGTGGTTACTTGGGGGATTGTAGCAATGATAAGCAATTTTCCTTAGGAAAAATCAGCATAGATACCACACATTGGGGTTGAACAAATTGCTTTTATTTCCTATTTTCCTTAAAACTCAAATTTGCTTTTCCTTCCTTTCCCAGCTGTTGCAGCTTCCTTGGCTTTTAGCTTGGACAATGGGGGAAACATAATTTCCCTGAGACCAAGAGTAAAGCCCATTTATTTTCTATGTGAACTTCTTGAAGTCATGATTAACTAAACAAGGATACTCAGAGGAGATTTGGCAGAGCAGGTGCCTATGTAAGTGATGACTGGGTAATTGAATCAGCATTTCCATGATGTTAACATAACTGACATGCACTAGACAACTTCAGTTTGCCATCTCCAGTATGTTTTTAGCTAGAAACCTCAGAGGCCTAACCTGTTCCATAAAAAAGTATTTTTATTCCTCAATGGTTTATAACTGAGGAAATAGTGTATATGTAGGAGTTGAAGTAGTGCAGTATAAAAAGTGTATATGTAGGGTTGGAGTAGTGCAGTATAAATAAACCTGACCTTCCCTGTTAATTCCTTCATATTCCCCACAACTACTTACCTTTCAAAGGGGAAGGTCACATCTATATTCCCAGTGAGCTTCCTATCATGGTAAAGATCCAACATTCTCTTCTAAGTGAGGATAGGAGAAGATAAAAGTAGCTTTTGTTCTTGATGTCCAGATCAACTTAATTTCTACCATTTCTTATTTCACATAATCAAGCTGATCATCTGACCTAGGTGCAGGTTGTGTTTTATTTATTTCTTTTAATTATTTTTATTATTAAATCATACCTGTGTACATTAGTGAAATCAAGGGGTACAATGTGCTGGTTTCATATACAGATTGTGTTTTAAAATTTGCCCCCTCTCTCTGCTTTTCTCTTCAGAACCCAGTGCCCAAAGGCTCAGAAGTCCTTCTCCTCTGGACCTGTCCTTGTTCTTACTGAGGGAGGCTTTGCATCCTATAATTCTATTAGCTTTATTTGGAAAAGAAACTTAAGAAACATTTATTGACTACTTCTCCATGTTAGGCACTATGCATTTTATATGCTGTATTGGTCACTGTTTTCCAGAGAAACAGAACCAATAGGATATGTGTGTGCTTGTGTGTGTATAGCAACAGAAAGAGAGATTGGTTTTAAAAGGAATTGATTCACACAACTGTGAAGGCTACAGGTTCCAAGACCCGTAGTCAGCAAGCTGAAGGCCCAGGAGAGCTGCGGGTATAGTTCCAATCTGAAGGCCGGTGGGCCTGAGACGCGAGAAGACCTGCTATTTCAGTTTGAGTCAGAAGGCTAGGAAATAACAATGTCCTAGTTCGAAGGTAGGCTGATAAAATTCCATCATACTTATGAGAGAGCCAGCCTTTTTGTTCTATGGTGGAATCTAGCCAACCCATATATGGGAGATCAATCTGCTTTACTCAGTTACAGATTCAAATGTTAATCACACCTGAAAACACTCTCTCGGATACAACCAGAATAATGTGGGACGAAATGTATGGGCACCTCTTCTACTAGTCAAGGTAACACATACAATTAGCTGTGTGTTACCTAATGTAATCCTGACCTAAAGACAATCCCAAACCCCATAAGATAGATACTATTGTTGATTATCAAAAAATTGAACTATTGAAAGTATAGTTTTAGAGTGAGATTGCCCTTACTTGAATTCTGTCTTCACCACTCATTGTGTAACAATAGGCAGGTTACTAGCCTTAGTTTTCTCATCTCTAAATTGAGGATGATCTGAATTGTTAAATTATTGAGAGAATTAAATGAAAAATTCCATATAAAATACTTTGCATTGATGACTGGAACATAGTTTAGTACTTCGTGAAGGCCAGCTGTTATTTAAATGTGTAAGGAAATAAATGTTCATAGTGGTTATGATTATGGCCCAAGGTAACATAGCTAGTAGGTAGCAAAATCAGGATTTGAATTTTATGCCTTCTGCCTCCAAAATCATGCTTTTAACCATTCTACTCTATTATAATCTCTACAAAGTAGCAGTATAATGTAATGGTTAAGCCTTTGGTGTTAGATTACATGGTTTCAAATCTTGACTCTCTCATTTCCAAAAGGTTTTAGGAAAATTACTTAACTCCTCTATACCTTAGGTTCTTCATCTCTAAAATAGAAATGAAATAAAATCTTTCCTAGAGTAACATAGACTCAAATGATTTCTAAGGACCCTGTCCTCCTCAATTCCTGAGTTTTAAATGATAGAATTTCAGAAATAGGTAGGCTTTGAGGGGTTTTCTTCATTTGTCTTGAATTATAGTAGTTATTACCAGGCTAAATAAGAAAGCTTTATGAAATCTAGGGGAGTATTGAAAAGATATTAACATATTCTCAATGTTACAGATAGCCTTGCTTTGCAAAAAAAAAAAAAATCTTTTAAAACTTTGAGAGAGAGAAAATGAAAATGATGGTTTTCATTCAGAATAATTGTATTTATCTTTAAAATATGAAGTTGAAATCAATGAATAAATGGTGGAAGGAAGCCAGGAATGAACCCATTACAGAATGAAAACCCTAAAGTCACTTTTTGGGACTGTTTTGCCCATTTAATTGAAGCTATGTAAGATCTACCACCTTGGACCAAATATTTAATTCTCTGCTATATAATACAGGAAGATTCAGACTTTTAGAATGTCGTATCTGACTTCTCATCTGTCATCCAAAAGCAGCTGAAAAGGCAAGAGCCCCGGAGTTCTGTTTTTCTACATATGTATTTGTTTTTAGACAAATGTGTTTGTTTGAAGGTCTAAACACCATGGAAATGGGCACCATGGAAATTCTTAATTGGGAGGTAGAGGCCCAAGAAGTGTTGACTCAATCCTTGATCCTTCTGTGTGATGGATTAAATGCCACATGCTTCAATTTGCTGTGTGTGGGGTCTTTCAGCACTATTTATAATAAACAGCAGTTCTGTATAAAGGGCATAAGAAACTTTTTAAGAAGAGATTAATAAGAGGTTGGTTGTCATCTGGCTGTTGCTTATGGAAAAAGAACTCCGGAGAAAATTACAGTGTATGTATTATACTTTTCCTCCAAAAAAACTTCTGTAGACATGAAATAAAGTTAAAATTGATGTTAAGGACAGCCTTAAAAGGAAAACATAAAATCCATATATAGATTGAAGGGAATGTGGTGATGGAGGAGAGAAAGTTAGGGTTACCCACTTACTGCAAAGTGGTTTGAGAAATTGTAAGCCAATTGCCTATGTATCATCCTTAACACTTTTGAATATTCCTCATTTTCTTTGAAAATTTAACTCCTAAAGCCATAGCTAGATCCTTACCAACTTCCTCCATGAATTACTTACAGCCCATCTGCTTCCTGGCAGTAGTTGTGGGTATTATTATATGAAAACTATTGAAACAGTCTAAAAATGTTATGCCAGATATTGACAGAAATATCTTCTCCTCTGTAAGACTGCAGTTACTTTATTATATACTTTTTATCTTAATAGAATTACTTCTAGTTTTGGCAATTGACCTGGAAAACATTATTAAAATGAAAAAATACTGAAGAAATAGGCTACCAGGAGGGAAAGCATAATTGAGTTTGTAAATCTTTTTTACCTTTACTAAATAAATAAGAAATGATAAGAGGTACACGACCATAAAAAATAAGAAATACTGAGGTTCAAACAGACTGTTTCATTTAACTCTATTTAATTTTATTGGCTCAAACTTGATAAAGACAATTAGTGGACATGTATATGGAGATTGGTAGTGGAATGCCTGGGGCTGTTGTATCATTGTCATGAACATGTATAAACAGAAAAGGAATGCTAAGTAATTCTGAATATAATAGTGATTGTAGATATCAAATTTCAATTCTATAAATTCACATAGGCAGCAGGTGGAAGTAGATATGTCACCTGCATCTAGTTCTTGACTTAATAAAGTAGAAAAGCAAATACATCTATATTATATTTTTCATTTTCTTCCTATTTTCCCAGCATTTTTGAACTCACTGTTAAAAGACAGGTTTCAGCTTCATTTTTAAAGAAGGAATAAAACTTAAGTGGGCTGCTGTAAATAGTTAAACATCAAATTTAGGGTCTCTTGACTTCCTTGGTTTTCTTAGAGAAATACAGCAAGTATACATATCTGAAAAATGTTTACAAGCAGAAATATTGGCACAAGCTACAAGTTGGGCCTTAAAACTGAAACCAAAAGAACTGAGATTATTTTTAAGGAACTAAACATCTCAAGTGGATTATCAGAATAGAATAAATTCAGATCTGCAATCTCCTCAACCAGCTATATTTTGATGAGTTATGTTTTGAGATAATTTGTGTAGTGCACTGAGGCAGCCCGTAATTTAGTCCCATGGGGTGACCACAAATGAGGTCATCACCCCTTATAGCAGTGACTGTTCTAATTAGCCCATGTGTAATAGAGAGTTACAAACTTTTGCAAATACCTACTTGATCTTTTAATACTTTGTTCTTTTGCTTCTTTTTCATTTAAATAGCATCATTTTTTGAACTTACAAATTAAGAGTTGTAACTAGATTGAAATTTGAGGCAGCCCAGATGAAGTTTGAAAGCGTTTGTATAAAAGAAATTGAGGGTTGACAATATGGATATCTAATCTGGATAAATTGGACCTTTCAGAACTAACCCTGATGTCTAAATTAATTTCTCAGACATTAATCGGATTGTCCAGGTAATTATCAGACACCCAGTCCATTTTAAGGATATATGTTGCAATTAATTGGTATACCCACTTTTTACTAAATATTCCTCCTAGATACTCAGAAGGACATGAGGAGAGTAAAATAATAAAAGCAAACCAAAAAAAAATCACTGGTTTAATAGAAAAATGTTTGTTCATAATTTCATTAGATACAAAGACACTCTCCTGTCATACACATACAAATAATTTAAGTTCTGAAACAAGTACCTTGTCTTTATTCCTAGAACCTCTTCAAATACCTGGCACATAATGTGTATTCAGTAAGTATCTCTTAAATAAATGAACTCTATTATAAAAAGGGTCACTGTTGTCCTAGATTTAGTTAGTTAACATTGATTCAAATCAAATCTCATTCTTTTCTCTTCTACTTCCAAAAGCAGATGTTTTCTGGGGTATGCCCAACTCACCCACAAGTAGCATTTCAAAATTCAAACAATTTAGTTATCTAGACCAAGAAAGCTTTATTCATTCATGCATTTATCACCACAAGTACTGATTTGGTACCTGCTGAGGCCCAGGTACAGTTGAATACTCTGGGCATACATTAGTGAATAAGACAGGAAGCCCTTGTTCACATGGATTTGTTCACTCTGTTCTTAGAACTAGAACTCTTAGCACTGTGCCTGGCACATGGTGCACACTCAACTATTACTAATGACAATTTTTTTTAAAACGACCCTACTGTTATCAGGGATATTTATTAAGAGCCCTTAACTTTCTAAACTTATCCATCAGCTAAATTAACTTCCCCCTCAAACAAAATTTGAACAGAAGCACTAAGAAAGACAAAACAGATGCCATTTTAGGTATGTTCTTATTTCACTGATCTTTCCTGGACACTCACTCTCAAAATAGAAGCATCTTTCTACTTTTTAAAAAACATGTATCCTGCATGTTCTTGGCAAGTCATGGCCATGTGATTTTTACCTAAAAATGAAGATATGATAATACTCTAATTCACACAGAGAACACAACAGAACTTACCAAATTAATGTTTGCACAGTGCTTAGAAATTTGAAGTTGAAATTGCTACGAGAAATGTACAGAGCTATTATCCTGCTAAAATTATAAAAGGTAGACATTCCCTCCCGCAAATACCTCAGGGAATTGGTGTTTATATTTTAAATGTTGTATATCATGTTAAAAAAAATATGTATCTAAAAGAAAAACAATGATTGTGTCACTTTATTATTAGGTGATATAAAAAATTGCTATGGAATCACTATTTGGGGGAAAATAAATGGCATTTTAAGACCTTATGATTCACCAGTCTGGACAGATGGATGATTGCTTCTTCTTACGTAAGTGACAGGTGGCAGTTACAGTGAAATGGCTTCCAAAGTTCTTCTGATTTTTGCCTCTTTTCCTTAGCTGTTGTTTGGCTTGGAGCAAAGTGAAAATGTGCTCCAATTATAGGAATAAAGAGAGTTTGGGAAGGGTAGGGCTTGTTTATTTTCTGGGGTGTGTGTATATGTATGTCTTGTTGGCTCCTTGGTTAACTCATCAATTCAATGGTCTTGTTAAAATGGCAGACAGTAAGTGTCCCACAGCAACAGGCTGAGATTTCAAATTAAGTCCGAACACATTCTTCCTGGGACAGTGTAGACTTCTTCCATTGTCTACAGCAGTGGTTCTCAACCTTCCTAATGATGCAACCCTTTAATACAGTTTGTCATGTTGTGGTGACCCCCAACCATAAAATTATTTTTCTTGCTACTTTATAACTGTAATTGTGCTATTGTTATGAATTGTAATGTAAATATCTGACATGCAGGATGTATTTAGGTGACCCTTGTGAAAGGGTCGTTCAACCCTGAAAGGGGTTGCAACTCAAAGGTTGAGAACTGCTGGTCTACAGTATGAAGGGTCATTGTAGGTGATGTCTTTTCTTACTAGCAAAAGCTAAAGCATGTTTAAACTATAAAATTTAAAGGAGAATAAATGAACTATACGTTTTATTTATTTGACACATATATAGCAAGCACCTATGATGTACTGGGCACATTTTGGGGCACTACTGAGATCACCAGGAATAAAATAAAGTCTTTGGCTTGTATAACTTATAGTTTAGTAGGAAGACAAAAAAAAGCAATAAATATCTAATTTTAGGAAACAACAAATGCTAAGAAGAAAACTAAGTAGGGTAGGATAGGATAGGGTGGAGGTGGCAAATGTTCTTAGGTGTGATGGTCTGTATAAATCTCCTGAAGAGGTGACATTTGAGTAGAGACCAGAATAAAGAAACAAAAAACATGCTAAATTGTGGCGAAAGAATATTCCAGGCATGGGTCCTAAGGCCCTCATGTGGGACTTAGCTTGGTGTGTTCCAATGAAGAAGAAATACTTAATGACTTTGAAAATTATTTAAAAACTATTGGTTCAAAGGAGTATGGCGCCGGCCCCATCCATATGCCGGAGGCGGTGGGTTCAAACCCAGCCCTGGCCAAAAACCTCAAAAAAAAAAAACCAACTATAGAACCAACAGTGTGTAAGTATTCCTTTCTCTGTGCATCCATGCCAGCATGTACTGTTTTTGGACTTTTTAATAAAATCCAGTCTAACGGGGGTAAGGTGATATCTCACTGTGGTTTTGATGATTAGTGATATTGGGCATATTTTTTATATGTTTATTATCTATTTGTCTATTTTCTTTTGAAAAGCTGCTGTTCATGTCCTTTTCTTTTACTTTTTAATGGGATTGTTTATCTTTTTCTTGCTGATTTGCTTGAGTTCTTTATAGATTCTTGTTATTAGCCTTTTATGAGATGTATAGCTTGGGAATATTTTGTCTCATTCTGTAGGTTGTCTATATGCTCTGTTGAATATTTCCTTGGCTGTGCAGAAGCTTTTTAATTGAATCAAGCTCATTGATTTATTTTTCTTGTTTCTGTGCTTGCCATTGGGATTTTCTTCATAAATTCTTTGCCTAGGTCAATATCAAGAAGGGTTTTTCAAACATTTTCTTCTAACATTTTTATGCTTTGAGACCTTTCGTTTAGGTTTTTTCTTTTTTATCTTGAATTAATAGTTCCAAGTGGTGCGAGATATGGATCCTGTTCATACTTATGCATGTGGCTAGTACAGTCTCTGTGGAATACAGTATGGAGATACCTCAAAGAACTAAAAGTAGACCTACCATTTAATCCATTTATCCCACTCCTGGGTATTTCCTCAAAAGAAAATAAAAAGATATCTACACTCAAATGTTTGTTGCAGCACAGTTCACATTTGTAAAGATGTGGAATCAACTCAAGTGCCCATCAATTCTTGAGTAGATAAACAAAATGTGGTGTGTGTATTATATGTGTAACGGGGGTAAGGTGTTTTTATGTATACACCTACATATATACATATATACACATGTACAAATAGACACATGTATACAAATATGTACAGATATACATATATATGTCACAGAATATTACTCCACCAAGAAAAAGAATGACTTCATGCTTTCTCCAACAATTTGGATGGAACTGGAGATGATTATCCTAAGTGAAGTATCTAAAGAATGAAAAAACAAACACCATGTGTATTCACTATTTGATTGCAGCTAACGGATGAGCATTTGTAAGCATAGAGAGAAGTAAAACTCAATGGAATCAAGCAGGGAGGAGGAGATGGGGGAGAACCTACCTATTGGATATAATGAATACTCTCTGGATGACATGAATGCTTGTAACCATGACTTAAGCATTATTAAAGCAATTAAAGCAGTCAGCGCAACCAAAAATATTTGTAACCCTACAATACCTTGAAATTTAAAACATACCCCCACCCCAGAAGCAGATAGAAACTGGCCCATTTTATCCACACATAATTATTTTATACTACATACAACCTGTAGGGCTTACAAAGTGATTTCTTATTTCAGATTTTAGATGTTTTCATGATCTTTTCATTTTAGTAAAATCATAAAAGGAATAAATGCCTTCAGTCAGGTGGCACAAGACTAGATCAATTCTGATAGGACGCAAAGTTTACTTTCTGAAGATGCTTTTGAGAGGGAATTCCACAAGACAGGTAAAGCACACCAGTGATAGATGCAGGATGGCTGTGAAGCAGAAAGAAAAACAAATTACAGCATTGCAGGTATTTTATTTTCATCATTACCCGCGTTAGAGAGCAACTGCTGTTAACATCACCTTGTAAGCTTCTACTACCCATTGGTTAAACTGATCTTGTCAGATGCATTGAGCATGAGGGCTAGGTGTCGTAATTTGTAATATTGTTCTGCCTATGGAAATCTCTGTTCTGACAATGCGGACACTTCCGATATTATGGCAACTGTTCTTGAAGAATTTTATGACAGTAAAATTAAACCATAGTTTTAGCATACTTGTGCCTGCTTTTTCCTCAGTGGAGGCCTATGTATGGCAAATCATTTTATAAAATCCATAATCAGATCCTAACTCTGTTGTAATCTCAGAATTTTAGATTTTGACTGTTCATAGTGACAAATACCTATAGAAACAGAATCACTCTCCAATGTCTTTTTTGGAACATTAAAGGCGGGATTATTCCTCTACTCTATTCTGTTTACAAAAGATTGTTTCAAGCCCCATATTTAAATCTAGATGTGTAGAACAAAAGGGGGAATGGTGTCAATTAGTGACACTGTAGTTGTAAAGTGCATTTTTAATTTTTTTTTATTTATTTAGGTACGTAGCATTCAATCTGTGCCTTTACAAAAGTATTTGAAAACGTGGTTCTTTACTACCTAATGCAGTCTTTTATAAAACACTGTGTTTTCTTGGGGCATGTTAAAAACTGTAGTGTGGATTATCAGACCCCATTAATAAAGGAATGTTTAGAAATAGAACTTGATCCCTGAAGGATGTCTTTTAGATTCTAAGGAAAAAATGCCATAAAAAGTTATCCAGATTTCCCTCCAAATCAGCATGTCCAGTAATAAAAATACGGATTCTGAAATAAAAAAATAATTATTTTGTAATTCAAATTGTATCAGCTCCTGCTCAAATTAAGGGAAAGAAGGGGAGGAGGAGGGAAAGTCTGAAGGCAGGGAAGGAAGGAGGGAGGTAGATGAGGTGAAGGAGAAAGATGGAAAGGGAGAGAAAGGAGATTGATGTAGGAAGAGAGGGAAGAAAGAGGAGGAGGAAGGCAGACGGAAAGGGGGAGAGTGCTTCTCTCGGCATGTGAAATGGTTCAAGCATGATATTTTTTAAAAAATATTGTTTTATATTATTATATAACCCTGAATTATTATATTACTATTTAACCCTGAAAGTTAAAAATTGACTGGATTATTGGAAGAAGCATTAATTATATGCAATTTATATTTTTAGTAACAATACCTCAAATTTTATGTGAGATTATACCAGATTATACCATTAAATGTACGGTTTTCTTCTGCACTTCAAATACCTGCAGTGTGCAGTTAGTGTTTTTTTAGATAAGTAGTGGGACATTTCAACAGTGATGCTACTGCAGCGGGCTCTCCATAAAGTAGACACCGGAAAGTACCAGATATTTTGGTGTAATTTTTCTAAAAAGATTCATGACAAAGAAGTCTGTTTTACCTGATTGTCCAAAATGATAAGATGCTGATGTGAGTGAATGAAGAAAAAAGGTATGAAGTAAAGACTGTACTTTTTAGGCTGAAAAACGTCTCTGTACTGCACAGGTAATCTTGGAGGGCTCAGATATAACGTTATAGTAGGGAGTGTGTACTTGAAATTAGACTAGTAGCTCCTAAAGAAAATATGATGTCCCATGATTTCTTTCAACATCATACACACACACAAAAAATAAACACACAAGTAGAAACTGCAGGTGCTCCCTTTTTATTGCACTATGTAAAGAGAAAATGTAAAATGGACAAGCTTTTGACAATCATGTTCTCTTCATCAAGCTGTTATTGTTATTTTAGTGAGTCCACTAAAAAGAATTATCTAGAGCTTCTTGTTTTTACTTCTTTGTGTACTTGATGAATATGATTACCATTTACCTCCTGTATTTAAACCCTTCTACTATAATCCTGCCTAAAAGCCATGTCTGTTGAAGCTTTTTCCCATTCTCTGTAGTAGTTTTTAGGAATATGACTGCATTTAAGCAGGTGCAGTAAATGCATTTTTGGCCATTTTCACTGTCATATACAAGTGCAAAATGCTTGACATAATTAGCTGAGATTAATAGAAACTATTAGTAAAATAAGCTTGTTTTATGAATGAAGACCTCACACTAATTCGTTCTTTGACAAATGCACTATATTCACTTATGTAACACATCATTGTACGCCTGGAGAGTGAATACACATTTGGCAGGATACCTTCCAGAGTTTTCCATTAACCATCTTCTGCTTCTTTTCTTGTGATCTGCAAAGGGAATCCGATTTTATTTTTTAAAGGAACAAAGGGATTGGCCAAGCACCACAAGGACCAGTGATTGTCTGATCTATGAAAAATCTTTAGTTAATTTTGTTCCTGGATTGTTCTTAGTCCTGTCTTTTTCTCACTTTAGAATTTAAAGCATTTTATTCAAAATGGCCACCATTCAGGGAAGGAGGGTGGGAAGGAAAATAATAAAGAACAGTTGCAACTGAGTTGGTGCTGTATAAATAAGCACATTTGCTGTGTCTCTGTTCTGCAGTTTTTATGTCCCACTGATGAGAGAACTGGTTTGAGATGTAAATTGCTTCCCTTTGATTGAACCAGGGAAGAGATGTCATGTAACTCATCTCATCAGCATAGAGCATTGTGTGCCTTTGGTGAATTATAGGATAACGGAGCTGAAGAATTCCTTAACCTCTCTCTGCAGCCTTGTTTTAGTGTTTAATAACCACCGAGGGGAAATACTTCCCTACAGTTGACCTGCCTACCTTCTGTGGTTTTGCCTCATGTGTTCTTATCCTGTATTTAAATATTTTGTAAAGAATCACTGCAAAGTGTCCCTGTTTTAAATTGCCATGTACACCTTGCAAATTAAAGCATGAAGGTGTGGGGAGGTTTGTTGTTTGTTTTAGGTAGAGAGCACTTAAAAGATCGCTTTGGAAAAATGAGAAAGGTGATGAAGAAATGACCTCAAGGCAGTGTTTGCCACAGTGTATCTCGCTTGTCCAGATTTAGCATACAACTGTCCTGGCAGCTGTGCATAAAACTGAGAAAGGTGGGTGGGGTAGGAGTGGAGGTGAATGTCAGGGTAGGAGCTCTCTGTGGTATCCTGGAGATTGTGTGCTAAATGAGAAAAGAATGGGTAGATGGGATTCAAAACAAAAGAACTGGAAATATGCCTGCAATCAGTCCAGCCTGGTATCTCAACAAACTAGTGACATTATATATATGTAAGAAATTCAGGGCAGATATCACAGCCCTATCATGACAGCATGGCCTTTTCTTCCTCCCTTTCTATTAAATCTACATTTTGAAGGTGGATGGTGCTGACTCATAAATTAAATTGGAGTAATACATACAGTGTATATATATATTTCTGTCACTTTGTCTCAAATTAAACACGAACCTTCTCCCCTGACAAGATGATAGAAAAGTTAATTGCTCGCCCTGGCTTTAAATTGGAATTTGAATTTGCAAAATGCTAAAGGTTTATGAGATCTAAATCATGAGGAGCTTAAATTACATTCCTGTGATAAAATATTAATAAATCAATTAAAACATAAGCCGAGTATAATATTACTTTTTTTTTGTAGGAACCTTGAACACAATAATTCATTAGGGTGTAGTGCAGTAACAATTATTGTATCTTTTTTTAATTTTCTTTTTATTAGTTTTTTTTTTGATAAATACAGCATGAGATAACATTCCACATGGTGGATTATCATTACCCCAATGTAGCATCCAGAAATTCTGTTGTACCCCTAAACAAGAGCTCACAGCCTAAATTATCTGCTGTTACTTATCCTTGTTAGCATCAGCTGCTTCTTTTACTGAAGTGGTATTTTCCTCTTGGGAACATCTGTTCGATGCCAACTCTGCCATTTTGTGGTTTCTGAATCTCTTGTCTAAAAATGGGCATAATCATAATAATACTACCCCAGAACTGGGATGAGGATCAAATTAGATAATGTATGTGGAAATCATTTGTAGGTGGTAAAGGACCATCAAATGTTAATTATTATTATCATAGATTGGGGAATTTTTATCTTTAGAAGAGCTCTTAGCCATCACTTAGTAATCAATCTCCTCATTTTAAATATGAAGGGTCAGAGGTCCAGAGAGGTTAAGCTACTTGTCTAATACCACACAGCTGGATAGCAAATTGCTGAAACTAAAATCAGGACTCCTGAATCCCAATTCCAGGTATGTTTCACTCTATATACCCTAATGTCTCCCTAAAAAAATTCTAAGAAGGTTGTATCAAGTTTGGTATGTTAATTACTCTCTCCACATTGTTTTTCCTTTTTGAAGCCTTTTTTATTTCTGCTGCTGTCTTTGTTGTTTTGACTGACTAAACATTAGTCATTTTAGGGATAATTTTCTAAGGGGCCTGGTGGCATAAGTACATATTCCCACAGCTGTCAAGAGAGTTCATTTGGCTGAGGAGATGCTGCCTTCTCCTGCTGATCCCCAAATGAAGACCCAGCAGTATATTTCTCTCCTCCAGGGTTTAGGAGGAAGCCTCAGCTGAGGGAAGACAGTGGCCTTCCTTTCTAAATACTTCTCTCATGTATTGATGGATGAGGATTTAGCCACCACCAATCCTATTTCCTTTACTTCCTGCCTGCTGTCTGGCCCTAGCCTTTGGCTTTACTTCCCTTCCTTCCAAAGTCCCAGGGACACCTGGATTTGCTTTTTCTTTATTCTGAAAATAAGGAGAACCATTTCTATAATACTGAATAGGCCTTTTCCAACTTATAATACGTAAGAATAAATAGATGTTTCTTTCTCTGATGGTAGGAAAAGTCTAACTCAATAGGATATCAGATCGGAGAATAGGAAACTGAGGGCCAACCCTGTCTTTCCTGGTGATGTGGGATGTGCTATCTAACAAATTTTCACTATTCCATCTTCATTTTCTCTTCTCAGCAATAGAAATAACCAGATCAATCTATATTTGTATTCTGAAGACCCTCATCAAATAATTATGTGATGTTTACAAACAATACTGGGTTATATAAATGCTCTGTAATCATAATCTATGAGCTTTTAAGAATAAAATCAGGCAGAGTAGATAAATTCTATGGAATCCATAATATTCACATGCATAATTATTACTTAATGGTGCTTTAGCTTTTGCAGAATATTCAGTGCATTATGACCAGAGAAGGTATAGTCTCTATTCTAAAAATTTAAGATTAGGACATATTATTTTACTAAAGAAAAAAAAAGAAGAAGGCAAAAAAGTTAATTGAAACAGAATAAATAGGCCCAGCTTGGTGGCTCACGCCTGTAATCCTAGCCCTCTGGGAGGCCGACATGGGTGGATTGCTTGAGCTCAGAGGTTCAAGACCAGCCTGAGCAAAAGCAAGAGCCCGTCTCTACTAAAAATAGAAAGACTGAGGTAAGAGGATCACTTGAACCCAAGAGCTTGAGGTTACTGTGAGCTATGATGCCATGGCACTCTACCCAGGGCAATAGCTAGAGACTGTCTAAAAAATAGAATAATATTGGAAGATTGTAAGGAAAACTAAGTCCTATGGTGGCATTTACAAAAAAGTGAAATGACTCATTGAATAGAATAATTATTGATCAAAGTGCAGTGATATATCAGTCATCAAATGTCATAAAACTTCCATGAAGAATATAGAAAGAAATAAAATGTTCTTTCAAGAAGGTAAATGTGATTTGATGAAATCCAAGACCTTTACATATTAGATAGCCCTGTAGGGTATCTCTAACTTAAAAATCCATTTATTGAGCTCACACTATGTACCAGACCTTATGTAGATATTATCTAGGTTTTTTCTTCACATAACAATACTCATAAATTTATTTTATGGAAGAAGAAACTGATTCGGGGATGTTAATTGATGAGTACAAGGATAGAGAGCCAAGATTCAAACCAGGTCTATCTGACTCTAAAGCTGCTTTCTCCTTTCATTACTCTAAGCAATGTTTCATAGTAAATTTAAATCCATAAAAACAACAAAAAAGAACTATGCAAATGTACTTGGGAAGAGGAGGGAGGAAGAGAAAAGTTTTTTTCTAGAGGCAGATTCACGGAAGGCAATGAAAACTGAAATAGCACTTCAGGGCTAGGCTAAACAACTAGAAAAATGCACAGAAGAATAGTGAAATCATATTATAGTGTGTAATTACCCTACAAACCTCTATTATCTTTGAGAGTATCACAATACCTTACTTTTTTGAATTATGTTTTATTATTAAGAGTCTTATACTTTTATGGTTGTTTATTAGTTTACAAAGCATTTTGACAGGTATTATTGTTATTTGCTGCTCACAGAAAACCATATGCTATATGGCAAGAAAGGAAGTATTGCTATTCCTACTTTACAGAAGGAAGAACTGAGGCTTGGGCGGGCTAAATGATTACTAGAATAATCTGGAGCATCTCAATCCAGGGTACTTACACTATATCAAATCACTTCTTTGTTTTATAAGTAAAAAGTCACTATAAAGATTTCTACTTTAACATTTAAAATAAAATTATATAGTTACTAGAAAATTTGCTTGCAAAGAATGCCTCATTCTCTTATTATAAAAAAAAAAGAAGAAGAAGAAGAGTCATTGCAATAGCTAATTCCATTGTTTATATTCATTTATTTATTTTAAAACAAGTCATTCTGTCGTTCAGACTAAAGGACAATTGTGTGATGATAGTTCCCTTCAGCCTCAAACTCTTGGATTCCTCATGCCTCGACCTCCTGAGTAGATGAGACTATGGATGCAGTAGCTAATTCTAAAGATTAAAACAACTCAAACGTAATTTTATTCTTACTCACATGAGATAATTTTACAGATACTAATTGGGGTTCTCTAACTTCCCACATATACCATATTACTTGTCAATTCTGCCGTAATGGATTCATTTTATAATTTTATCCGTGAGTGTAAGGTTTAGTCTAGATTTTAAAAATCCCCTATGAAAATGCAAATATGCTTATGGGAGGATATATACAATGGTCAATGAATATAAATGATATAGGTTAACACCTGGATTTGTTCAGGTTTAAGGACAGGGATGGCCAACCTCTTAATTGAGGAAAGGATTGGAGAGAAGCTAGTAAGTGAAGTTCTTTTTTTTACCCTTTTAAAACAAATCTATTTTTATTTATTATGGGAACATATTATTGGTATATATTTACAGGGTACATGTGATTTTTTGATACAGGCATGCAGTATGTATTAATTAAATCAGGGCAATTGAGATAACCATCACCTTAAGCACTTATCATACTTTGTGTGGAAACAATTCAATTCCATTCTTAGTTTTAGTTTTCTAAAAGTATACCCTAACTTATTGTTGATTATAGTCACCTTGTTGTATTATCAAATATTGGTCATTCTATCTATCTGTCTATAGTTTTGTGCCCATTAGCCATTGACACTATAGTCAGATAGATAGAATGACCAATGACCCTCTCCACTACACTTCCTAGCCTCTGATAACCATCATTCTATTGTCTGTCTCCATGAAATCAATTGTTAAAATTTAGCCTCAACATATATGTGAGAATGTATCAGATTCATCTTTCTGTACTTGGCTTATTTCATTTAACATAATGTTCTCCAGTTGCATCAATGTTGTTATAGATGGCAAGATTTCATTCTGTTCTATGGCTATTTAATATTCCATTGTGTATATGTACCACAATTTATCCATTCCTTAATTGATAGATACTTAGGATGATTCCAAATCTTGGCTACTGTGAATAATGCTACCCTAAGCATGGGAGTGGAAATATCTTTTTGATATATTGAATTCCCTTCTTTTGGATGTGTACCTAAATAGTGCAATAGCTGGAGATATACTGTCCTTCATAGTAGTTGCACTAATTTACATTTCCACCAACAATAAACAAGGGTTCCTCTTTTCCTGTATCCTCACCAGAATTTGTTATTGCCTATTTTTTAATAAAAGCCATTTTAACTGAGATGAAATGATACCTCATATTAGTTTTGATTTGCATTTCTCTCATTAGTAATGCTGTTGAGCATTTTTCCGTATACTATTGACCATTTTGCATGTCTTTTGAAAAATGTCTTTTCAGATCCTTTGCCCATTTTTAATTTGATTTTTTCCTAGAGAGTTGTTAGAAATTCTATATCCTGGTTATCAATCTCTTGACAGGTGGGTAGTTTGCAAATATTTTATCCCATTCTATGGGTCATTTTTAGCTTGATGTGATTCTCATTTGTCCAATTTTGCTTTGGTTCCATGGGCTTTGGGAAGGGTTTTTCCAGAAGTGCTTGCCCAGACCAATGTCCTAAAGCTTTTTGCTAGTATTTTTTTTTTGGTAGATTCATAGTTGCAGATATTGAATTTAAGTCCTTGATCATTTTGATGTGATTTTTTACATATGCTGAACAAGAGTCTAGGTTTTTTTTCCTCTGCATATGTATATCCAGTTCTCCCAGCACCATGAAGAAAGTGTCCTTTCCCCACTGTATGATCATGGCAAGAATACTGAAATTAATGTATACAGTTTCACATAAGACGTGTAGTTTGCTATGCTTTCTCCCTCATTGGTAGAACACATTTGGATGATTTACTCATGGTCACAGAGAGAAAGTATTTACAAGATACAATTATTTTTAAAATTTTGAACTGGTTTATATTTAGCCAATTTTACCTTAAATGTATAAATATTTATGTATAATAGAGGCTCATAAAGCATCAAAGACTGCCTTGGTGCATATGGAAGGTAAAAAACTTGATTCTTACACTGAAAAGAAATGTTGATTTGCGTTGACTTTTAAAGAAAATGATTAAATTATCATTGTTGCCTATTTATCACAATTGTCTCACATGCTTTGATCTTAGTTTATTTCTTTAACAACACAGTGCTTTCCTAGGGAACCAGGGACTGTCTCAATACTTATCGTCTATAGTTTTTATATCAAATTTAATATTGAAAATGTGTGAACCCAACATGACTACTTTCTCTACAGGTTTTATTTTGGGCTTTTGCCATCTGTGGTTGTGAAGCCAAGTGTTCTGCTGGGCAGAATAATCAAATCAAAGTTAATGGGGTGACCATCTAAGCACAGTTCTTTGTCATTAAGGTCCACTCTTGTGATAGTAGCACATTATCCTGCCGATTGGATTTGTAGGAAGGCATCCACCTGTGGCCCACGTTGGCAGAGAAGCGACTTACTGCAGAGGCAGCCCTGGCGACGGAGAAGTCCGAGGTAGCCATGCTGGGCAACAGATTCTTTTGCTGGAAGGCCGAAGTGTGTACAGCATAAGCCATACTTAGGAGACGGGTAGTTCATGTATTATTTGGTTGACTTAAGTCCCAGAGTAAAGTACCAAAGACAGAGGATTAGAACCTGTATTAGAGAAGAACGACTGGCCCGGAGCAGGGGGGACCAAGTGCATACGGAGACACTGATCAGCCAAGATCTGAGCACACGGAGCCCTTAACCTCCATCTCAGGAATGATGATCTCTGTTGGGATGAGAGCTATTGTAAGAATTTCCATGTCTGTTGGGGGCACTACGGTTCTCACAGACTATGGTAAACATGAATTGGCTCACACGCTCTCATAATCAGGCTGACTTGCACTGAAACAGAGAGTACTTTATAGCAGTGCCAGGCCTCTAGCAGTACCAACTGTTAAATAATAAACAGGCCCTGCTTGCTGGCAGCCTCTTTCCCTCCTGCCAACATGGAGTGCCCATTTTCTGGGTTTACCTGCCCACATGTGTTCAGACACTCAGAACAGTGTGTGTGCTGTGTGAGTGGGTGGTGATATGGAGGCATCAGTCTACATCTAATCTGCTTCGTTTATTATTCTCTCAGGACCTTGGGTGAGCTAGCAAACATGCAGGGCTCTGGCAGCATGAACAATGGCTCTGCTGTCATTCTAGATGATATTACAGGCTTTGCAGAGTGCATCCGATAATTGTTTTTCTTATGTTCATTTTCTCTCCTTCATGTTCTTTCTCTCTCTTTGAATTGATTTGGAAGGAATAGGGATAGGAAAGCACAAGAGTGGTTCTGTCAATTAGATGCTTTACTTCCACGAAGTTAGAAAGTATTTGGATTGATTGTTTTGTTTTACCGGCAAGATGTATATAGTTTATTCACATCCATAGTGCATCAGACATTCATTCAATCAACAGGTACTCACTGAAGACTCAGAATCCTGGACTACTTACTTAAACCTAACTCCTTATACCTTACAAAATAATTGCACAAGAGTCGGGATGAGTTTGGAGTTTCCTGTCAGACTGCAGTAGATTTTGGAAAAGAAGTTCAGATAAGGGCCAGGTTGGAAACACATACATACTCAAACTTTAGAAGAAAAAGAGATCCCTAAAAGTTCTCTATTTGTTTATGGAGATGTTTTCCCATTTCCTTGGTCCCAGGAAAAGGGTCCTTGATAATCTCCGTTTTATATTGGTTTTTTTTTGCCAAAAAGAATGTTGTATGTTTCACAGTTGTAATCATCAAAAATAGACTCTTAATCCCATAAACCCTCTCCAACACCCAACCCTCAGCAAAACCCGGGATAAACAGGCCACGGTAACAATCTCCAAGAGGAAGCGTGTGGTTGGTGAGTATAACGAGCCATATTCCAACTAGGGGTAATCAGTGGCATGTGGTATTAGAGGAGGGGCAACTATGAAGCAAACCGAGTGGTTTTTTTTTCTCATGAATTAATTCTAAAGGCAACAGCTCACCTTTCAAATAGTGACAGTATTCCTGAACTAAGTTTCTTCCAAAGTGACCAGTGTGAGAACCAACCCTTGTTAGAGGCCTGTGTTGTAATAATTTGTTTTAAAAATTAAGTCACATTCCTTTATAATGACAGCTCCCACATGATGAAGTTACTCATTGGTCAGGATACCAAAACCATTTCTTTGAGTGAAATGAAACTTCTGCTTTCTCAGATCACTAAATGTGCTTTAACTGCAGGATAATTATTCAGTTTCTTAGACTAGGATATTTTTAGATCAAGAATAAATATTTGAATTAAGAACAGCCCAAGGGGTATTTCAGGAAGTTAGGATAACAATCCCATATTCAGCCTAATTTTCCCTGAATTTATGCCTCGACCATATGTAATAGATACAGTTGTGGGTGTGTCATTTTTTTTTTTTATAAGAAATGCAAGGCCCTAACTTCTCATTTATCTTTTACGAGAGATTTGGCTAATTTATAATGTCAAAAGTGGTTTAGAAATTCAGGCTGTATTGAATTCCCTCAGAATAGTTCAGAAAAGTCTGGAAGTAAAGTTCATAGGTAAATGATTATTTAAAAAGTAAATACCATTGCATAACAAAATAACAAATTCATGTTCTCTACTAGTCTCCTACTGTACCCATATCCCCTTGTCACTGACTTCTCAAAGGCTTTATCCAAAGGACTGGATGAACTACTTTTCATGCAAACAATCGTGCATATTTCTATGATGCCTACTGCTAACCAGCCGGTTTTAGTGCCGCCACCAGGGCATTCCATGGATGGGTTCAAGGAAAGCCCTCATTTCTCCACAGGCCAAGTTGCTTGCAAGTGGCATTGATTACAAGCTCACCTATGTTCTTGAGTTTTCAATGTTTATTCTTTTGTGGGTGGAAAAGAAGATATCCAAAGTTTTTAGACTTGTGTCTAACAAGTAAAGAATAAATAGGTTTTGAGTGAAATCCTGAGGAGCAAATCCTCTTAGCAGTAAAACTTATTAGTGTAGTAAATGCTCTCAAATACGTGATCATTTTTTCTTCTGTGCTGTTATGAATTACATTGTGATTATCATGTACATACAAAGACACATTCAAATACTATGTAGATATACATAGGTATATATACATTATAATTATCTCTATGACATTTATAACATACATGTCTGTTGTGTATTCATTTATCTATTCACCTGTCTATATCTGTGGTCATGTTAACTGTTCCCAGTGTTTTAGATGTTAAAATCTATGAAAACAAGTAGCTTTTTGTTTTCTCTGTTCTGCTTGGATGTTTCCACCAGATTCCTAAATCATATGGTCAGAATGTGAGCAACTGAAGAACAATACAGTACACCACCTTATTCCTTATTAGAAAAAACTTTCCTGTCTAATTTAGTGTTGTGCATTATATAAAAATGTATTTTGCATTTGATAGAAAATATGTATATAGTTACAGTTGACTTTGGTTGATGGGAAAGTGGGATTGCTGGAATAGCTTTTAAAATGAATAGTACTGACCTACTTAGAAAAATTAATTATGAAAGAAAAATAATGGGTTATAGTTGCAGATAATAGTTTTGGGGATGCTGCTGGTTGAAATCCATCCTGAGGCTTATTTATAATTGGCACAATTAGAGTTTTCAAGAATTCAGCAGCCTTAACTTATTTACAGCAGTTCATAAGCACTTGAGTCAGGGAACAGATGGAGACAGAGATAGTAGGAGACTTACTGCTTTACATTTAAGTTCTACAGAATTTCAATTCACATTTTGGGGAGAAAGAATTGTCCTAAGGAAAGAACATCATATTCTTTAACCAATAGAATTTAATAAATTTGTGCTCTTATATCAATTAAAGTTCATATTAAATCAGATAAAATTTGAATATGCCTTTGCACTTAAGTCTAATTTATTTTCTGTGTTGCCAACAAATTAAGTTTCTATAATTTTCATTTCCCTGCTTATAATTTTTATTTTCTCATCAAATGTTTTTTGATAACTACTGTATATTCTAGACACTTGCAATTGATCAGTGAAAGAGATAAGTAAACCGTGCTGTATGTTAGGCGATTGTTAATACTCAATTCATTTATCATGATCCATAAACAAATAAATTGATACTTTAGATACCATCAAAATTAAAAATATCTTATCTTTGAAACATTATTAAAAGAATGAAAATTTAAGCCACTAACTTTAAGAAAATATTTGCAAGGTTGTGTCTGATAATGAACTTATAACCAGAAAATATAAACAATTTTTGAAACTAAATAATAACATTTTTTTAATTCGAAAAAGAATTGATTAATAACTTTGCCAAAAATGATATAAAGATCATATGAAAGTGCATTAAAGATGCTCAACATCATTAGTCACTGGGGAAATGCAATTAAAACCACAAAGTACTATTACACACCTAAGAGAATGGCTGAAATTAAAAAGACGAACCATACGAAATATTGTTGAAGATGTGGAGACACTAAAGTACTTATATGTTGCTGGCAGAAAAGTAAAACAATGCAGCTACTTTGGAAATAGTCCTTTTTTTTTTTTGGAGACAGAGTCTCACTTTGTCACCCTGGATACAGTGCTGTGGCATCATAGCTCACAGCAACCTCAAACACTTGGACTCAAGTGATCCTTTGGCCTCAGCCTCCCAAATAGCCGGGACTACAGGCACCTACCACAACGCCCATTTTTTAGAGACAAGGCGTTACCTCAGTGTCCCAGAGTGCTAGGATTATAGGTGTGAGCCACTGCATCTGGCGGGTAACAGTCTTAGGGTTTTTAAAAAGTTAAGTGTGTATCTACCATGTGATCTAGATATTTCATTCCTGTGTATTTATACAAAAGAAATGAATATATGTCTTTAAAAAGACTTCCATACATGCAATGTTCATAGCAGCTTTATTTGTATTAATTAATAAATAGCAAACATCTTTTCTTTTTCTTTTTAGAGACAGAGTTTCACTTTGTCACCCTTGGTAGAGTGCTCTGACATCACAGCTCACAGCAACCTCTTGCTCTTGGGCTTAGGTGATTCTCTTGCGTCAGCCTCCCAAGTAGCTGGGACTATAGGCACCCACCATAACACCCGGCTATTTTTTTGTTGCAGTTTGACCAGGGCCGGAATTGAACCCACCTCCCTCAGTATATGGGGCCGGCAACCTACTCACTGAGCCATAGGCTTTACTCTAAATTCCAAACATCTTAACTGTCCATCGAATAGCAAATGGATAGACACATTTTAATACATCTATGCAATGGAATACTACACAACAATAAACAGGAGTACATTATTGATACTTGCCACAACATGAATGGATCTCAAAATAATTAGTAAAAAGCTAGGTGAAAGAAGAGCAGAAAAACAAGTATATACTATAAGATTCTACTTATTTAGAATTTTATAAAATGTAAGTAATGAATACTAATAGAAAATATCAGTGGTTGCATAAAGAAACCTGGGGGATAAATATTTCTATTATATTGATTATGGTAGTGTTTTCATGGGTTAATGTGTCAAAACATATCAAATTGTGCACTTAGGGTTTGGGGGATGTGTTGTTTGTCAATTATACCTCAATAAAGCTGTCTTTCTTTCTCTCTCTTTTCCTTCCTTCCTTCTTAATAAAAAGGGCCAAGAGATAGAATTATTTATGGGAAGTCAGTGGGTGGTCAGTTTAGTTTGTTTAGAAATACTTTGTAAACATCCCCATTGTTTGCTGAAATAACTCTTCATTAGCACATGGCAATTATTTGGCAAAAGTAGTGGTGGGTGCTAGAGAAAATAGATCTTGAAGTCCTGGGTTGAAGTGCTGGCTCTGTATTTACTAGCTTGAAACCTTGGGCAGATTATCTAATTTTTAGATGGTTTTCTGTTCTATAACATGGCAGTAATATAACTTAGAGATGTAAGGATTAAGTAAGCCAATGTAATTAAAATTATTTTCTTGCCTTCCAATCTGGTCTCGGGATAAAGATAAAGTGTCTGCCTGCATGGTAGGAACTGAAGTGGGTGAGAGCAATGTGCTCTTACCTTTTATACTTGGTTGGTAATAGGGCAGGAATTTCACTATTTGAGGAAATTAACTGTTTTTGTCTAAGTGTCTCAAATTCTGTGATTTCATTTTTGAAAAATACAAAAGGGTGACATGAAGGTGGCTCACTTTTTCTCATGAGGCAGTGACCAAGACAGTTGATTCTATCTTTTATGTCTCAGTCACGCACGTTCTTAACCTCTTCAGGGTAGGGTGAGCCTGCCTTCTTGTGTGTTCCTCCAGTTCCTCACAGCTCTCTTTCTTAACGGTTATGGAGTCAGTCATTAAGTCTTTCCCATTCATTTTCAGTCATTAAGTCTGCTGCCATTGTATATGCTCCCTGAACATAGAGACTGGACGTGGCTTATTAATTCCAGTACCCATACAGCATCTATCTTAAAAACGAATTGCTGAGTAAGTGAGCAAAAGTTTTTAGAAAAGGGTGGAAGGTAGAGATGGAGAAGGTACAAAGGTTTAAGAAATAGTTTTTTCACTTTATAGTTTTGCCTAAGGTTAGCCTTTCTATCCCTTTAGCAATTCTAGAGGGAGAGATTTTTGATACAATATGTACAAAAACTACATCTCTTTCGGTTTCACATAGAAGGTTGCTCTGGCTAACAACAATGAAGTAGCTATGAGGAGCCGAGCCTCAGGAGCAGAGTGATGGCATGGGAGAAAACTAATCTGGATAAAAAGAGGCTCACAACCTCACGCCTATCTTCTTAGAACTTAGATTTTTTTTTTATCTGTAAGAAGTTGTATTTCCCACACTGCTTATCTCATAATTTTGTTTGCAAGTCAAAAGAGAGAATGGATATAAGTGTGAAGTCTGAATTGCTGTAAAACAAATTAAGGGTTTGTTATGAAGGAGGTCAAAAAGTCCCATAAAGGCAATCTTACTTAACCTTTGTTACATTAAAAGTTCCTGTTCTCAGGAACCCTCTTGGGCTCTCTCCTCACTTTTGAAAGTCTTCCTAGGCAATCTTACTGTCTCCCACAGCTTTGACTAACATCTTCGTATAGATGACCATCACATCTTTTTCTAGTTCAAGCTTGTCTCTGGGCACTTCCTTCCAGACCTCTTTTCAAGGATAACCCATAGGTACCCCAAACTAAACCTGTTCTAAACTAAACTCTTAATCCCAAGCAGGCTCTTCCCTCGCCTATTGCTACATAGTTGTCCACAGTAGGTATCTGTATTACCTGCTCCATATCTTAGTAAATCACCTAGTTCTCTTGATCTTCTTCCTAAATGTGTCTTTAATTTCCTTTCCATGCCAAAGCTACCATTCTAGTCCCAGGCACCATTTTATCGCACCTAAATTATTGCAATATTCTCCCAATCTCCTTACTATCAACCTTACAACCCAGCCCTTGTCTCTCCTTCTAGCCCGACTCAAGTCCCTTAGCATTGCACGTTTCAAACATACTTAATTTTTCTTCATGTCTTCAGGACACCATATTCACTTTTATTTCTGTTCTCTAAATATGTTCCTACCTTTGCAACACTCTCCATTACTCCTTTTTTCCTGCAACTGCTCACCTTAACTGAAATAAAACCAGCTTATCAAATCTCAGTTTAAAGGCCATTTTCTCTGAGATACCTTCTCTGATTCCCTGACTAATTAAAATTGCCTTACATTATTCTCCTATAATGTGTGTTTTGTTTTATTGATTGTTTGCCTAAGTCCCCTGTGAGGTAGATAATAGTACAGTTTTTTTCAAGTCTGTATCTCTAGTGCCTCACATGATGCCTGACATTGATGAGGCATTTAGTAAATATTTGTTAAGTGAAAGAATGAAGAAATAAATTATAATAGCCACAAATAATGTGATAGCTAATTTATTATATTTTTAATTTATATTTTAATTTTTGTAATACTTTCATTTTCTCCTAGAAAAGTAAAAAAGAACAATTCTTGAAAATGTATTTTACTTCTATTGTATATATTTGAGTAGCTCTCACTAGAGTCTCCATCTTCTGGTATTAAGGAGTTATTCCAAAATATAAAATACCTGAACTAAATGATTCCTATATTATTCTTGTAGAAACATTATTGTTAGAGCTACTTTTCTTTTTCATTTGCATTTCTGCTTGAATGCCAGGGACAACTGAAGGTATCCATAATGGGTATGAGTTTGATACCTTTGTCCTAGAGACAATTATGTTTTTCTCAATTTTTTCAGATTAATGTTAAGGAGACTTCTGTTATCACAGTCTTTCCCCTCAATATTTGTCTTAAGCCCGAGCTAGATGCAAACATTTTCTACTAATATTGTGGCCATCCTTTCCATTTTACAAGAATCACAAATAATATTACAGGTAAATTATTATATTGTTTTATGCTTCATTGTAGCCAAAAGGGCTAAGAAGTGATAATTTTTTATTTTTTAAATTGTATAATAGTTTCAGAAAAATGAGAATGAAAATGCTTTAAAATTTATTTTACTTCAGTTGCATCTATTTGGAATAGTTCTAGAGTCTCAGTAGTGACAACTCCTCTCTCAAGAGACTAAGTAGGGTTTTACTGACAAACAAGGAACTTATTTAAAGTGGCACGAATAGTCAATCAGGAAAAAAAGGTTTGTTAAAACATTTGGTATTGCACAACTGGTTTACACATTACACAATCTCTTATGCTCTAATTAATACCTTGCTAAAATATTTGTTGATTCTCAAAGAAAAAAAGAATTTTTAACTTTTATAGTCACATGGCATATTTTTGAATTTTGAATAACGATTAACAGAATAACAGTGTTGGAATTCCTACAGTAAGTGATGTACTTTACATGTGGACGTATCACAGAGCAATCCTACAAAAATGACTTACCATATGAGGATCCTTACTAATGAGGATCCTAAAGATCAGACTATATATAAGCTAACTTGTTCAAAGACACACAACTAATGAAAAGAAACCCCAGCTCTAAACGTTAATCAGTCTCACTCAAATGTTTTTTTCTGCTACATTGCATTACCTCTCTATGAAACTTATTCTAGGTATATTAGTTTCCTAAAATTTCCATAGTAAATTGTGTCTTAAAACAATAGAAATTTATTTTTTCACAGTATTGGAAGCCAGAAGTTTGAATCAAAGGATTTCTAGAGCCAGTCTCTTCAGAAAACTCCAGGGGAGAATCCTTCCTTGGTTTTTTGCCTTCTGATGCCTTTAGAGGTTCCTTAGCTTCTGGCTACATAACTACAGTCTGTACCCCCATCATCACATGGCCTTATTCTCTGTATCTGTGATTTTTCCCCTTCGGTTTCTAGTAAGGACACGATGTAGGATTTAGGTCCACCTATATAATCTAGGATAACCTCATCTGGAGATCCTTAAACTTATTATATCTGCACAGACTCTTCCCAACTAGAGTCACATTCACTGGATTTGGGGATTAAGATGTGGGCATTTTGGGAGGGATGTCATCGCCATTCAATCCATCATACTGAATAATGTAGGAATTGTTTGGAGAAATTCCTCAATTGTTTAGATGTCTTTGGAATACTTCATAGTCAAAGTGCAGAAAGCTGAAGTTTTGCTAATACAAATAGATGCAGATGGCTGGGTAATGCTAATTCTCCATAAGGACCATCAGTAAAAGAATGAGTTAACTCAGGGGTGGTGCCTGTGGCTCAACGGAGTAGGGTGCTGGTCCCATATGCCAGAGGTGGTGGGTTCAAACTCAGCCCTGGCAAAAACTGAAAAAAAAAAAAAAAAAAAAAAATAATGAGTTAACTCTGTTTATAATTGAACAGGAATGGTAGCATCTTACAGAGATGCTGCTCATGCTTTTGGAGTGGCTTAATTCTGAGACTCATCTGCCTATTTGATTGCAAATGAAAATATCAATATGTAGGTTTGGAGATATTCTTATTTTCCTCTATGATGCTAACCTCAAATCTATATATCTAGTGTAAACAATTTTGCTTATCTTCTATAAATTTCTCTAACTACTGACTTAATGTTTGCTACCTTTCAAGGCAGACTTAAAAAATATATATGTGGAATAGCACTTTATTGCATAATCCTATTTGTACTTTTCCAAATTAGAAGTTTTGTCCCTAGTATTACCATTCTAGGATTTCATGAATAATTCCTTGATTGTCCTTTGCCTAAATTCCATAACCCCTTTTTGTAATAGGTCATTGTTTAGTACTCTGTCTTCTTTTAACTTTTGAGAGACTTTGACCCAGAGTCACACTTGTGAATCTCCCTCTCCATTTCAGAGTTCATGACTGTGAAAATGAAGATGCATCATTATGTCTATTGAAAGATGTCAAAAAATAAGAAAAGCTTTCTAGCTTATTTTTATACACTTGATGAGTCCCCAACATTTTATTAATCATTTTGGACTATAGGTTCATATTAGCTGATAACATTAAGGAGTGATTGATAAATTATTTGGGGTTATATCTGATACATCAAATACTATCATCTTAAAAATTTGATTTTTGCTATTTTCTCTAAAACATGCTTGCCTTGCATGTGTGCTCATTAAGAATATTTATGTATGGGCAGTGCCTGTGGCTCATGGAGTAGGGCACCGGCCCCATATACCAAAGGTGGTGGTTTCAAACCTGGCCTTGGCTGAACTGCAAAACAGAAAAATAGCCGGGTGCTGTGGTGGACTCCTGTAGTCCCAGCTACTCGGGAGGCTGAGGCAAGAGAATTGCCTACGCCCAGGAGTTGGAGGTTGCTGTGACCTGTATGACGCCACGGCACTCTACCGAGAGCAATAAAGTGAGACTCTATCTCTACAAAAAAAAGAATATTTATGTAGCATCTTTGATTTCTGAGGGCCTATGTTAAACATTTCATATGAGTTGAAATTTTCAAAAACATCAGACATATGCTCTCAATGTTTTATAGGTGAAGAAACTGAGGCTGTGCCTCTACTTTCTGCCCATTCTACAACCTAATGAAATCTTCCTACATGCTCTCTTTTTGTTTGAATGTCACTACTTGGATGAGATTTTATTCACTACATTCTGTTCTTGATCATTAGCAAAATGTTGATTAGGATAGATTAAAGTACTAATCTATGTGAGATTCATTTTTCTTTGGTTTACTAAATGTCAGTTATTTTGTATACTGAGAAAACATGGGTGAGCAATTGTGGCAGGCAGCTTCAAAGAAGGCCCCAAATGATCTCCACATTCTGTATTCCCACATCCTTGGGCAATTTCTTATTATATAAGAAATGTTTGAGCTAAGAATAATGATAAGAAATCAACCATGTCAAGATCTAGGAATATGACAGTATAGACCAGTGGTTCTCAACCTGTGGGTCGTGATCCCTTTGTAACAATGAAAATACATGGCAACATTAGGAAGGTTGAGAATCACTGGTCTAGGCAGAGGCCATAACTAGATCAGGGCTAGTAGGCATAGGCTTGGCTTGTTTGAGGGACAGAATAAGCAAAGAAGCACCATGAAAAAGGAGAGAAGGTTGAACAATGTAAGAGGAGAAATGGGCATGAACACATAATGGAGGGACTTACATTGGCCAGACC
Source organism: Arctocebus calabarensis (assembly GCA_963573935.1). Taxonomy (NCBI): domain Eukaryota; kingdom Metazoa; phylum Chordata; class Mammalia; order Primates; family Lorisidae; genus Arctocebus; species Arctocebus calabarensis. Next base: position 96,944 of record CAUYON010078750.1, read on the forward strand.
AAGTGACTCACTTTTAACAAAGAAAAAAGTGAGAGGAGGTCACTTCTAAGATTTAGTTAAAGAAAGACCATGTCTATTCATCTTGGGTGCCTCTTTCACTTTCTCCTGAATTGTTATCCCTGAGAAAAGGCAAATCCAATGTCATGAAGCAACCCTGCGGAGACACCTACATGGCCAGAACCCGAGGCTGCCAACAACCAGGTGAGTGAATTTGGACGTGGATCCTCTACTGTAGTTGAGACCTTTGATGAGACCAGATCTCTGGTGGACAGTTTGATTACAGCCTCACAAGAGACTTTGACTAGAGGCACCCAAATTCCTGACCCACAGAAACTATGAAAGACATTTTTTGCTTGTTTGTTTGTTATTAAGTTACTAAGTTTTGGGATAAATTGTTATGTACTAACAGATAAATAATATATTAATACATCCCAAACATCACCCTCATGGAAATTATACTCTAATAGACACTGTATCCATACACATAGATGTACATGCATGCACACACATGCAAACACAATGGAAATGAGGAAAATAATAATTAGTTTTAACAGGAAAGTAAAGCATTGTGGAATGAATTAAGGGTGCTTTGACTATCATGATCAGGCACAGAAAGACCTCTCTGTCTCGGAAATATTTGAACTAAGAATAATGAGAAGAAATCATCCATGTGAAGAACTAGGAACAAGATAGTCTGGGTGAAGTCCATAGCTAGACCAGGACTGGTAGGCATAGGCTTGGTTTGTTTAAGGACAGACTGACAAAGACCACATGAAAAAGGGAAGAGTGGATGAAAACGAGATGGGAGAAATGGGTATGAACACATAATGGAAAGATTTACAGGTCGTGGTTTTGAATTTGAATTTCATTCTTATTGTGATATATATACATTGTCAGATTTTAGCTATAGAATAAGATGATCTGCTCAGCATTTCAGGAACTTTCTTACTTCTATTTCAATAATAGATTACAAGGGGCAACAGCGAAAGCAGATAAATCCATTAGGAGACCAGGTGAGAAATAATCATGATTTGTGTTGGTGATAACAGAGATAGTGAGAAATGGTTGGATTTGAGATGTACTTTTAGGGTTGGGGTAATGGGTCTTTTGGAAAGTCATTTGTGGTAGGTGGGGTGAAAGGAGTTGCTGATGTCTGGCCTGACCATGTGGGTGGATGGTGGCACCCAAGACATGAGGGAGATCACTGGAGGAGAAAGTGGTAACAAGGATGCTATGGACTCCCAAGTTTGTTTTGAGCGTAAGATTGAAAGGAGTGTATTGATCCCTATTCTGTGTTTTAAGCAAGCTTCTTGATTTGGAAAAACATCTGCAATAACCCATAATGCCTTGATTCCTTGTGAGCTTTATTTTTTTAATCTTTGTGGTGAAATTTTGTCAGAGGATATTTGAATGCTTAAATAACATACACTGACTCCCTCTTTTCAATCTAGTGAGTTAATCAGTCATGATTTCACTTATAGGATGCTAAAAAATTCACTGAAAAAAATCAGTATAGTATTTTGATTATGATTTATTAAAACGTAAATATCAAACATAAGATAACCTTTGGTATTTTCTTGATGCAGACTTTGTCATATCTTCTAATCATGCCTTTCCTTATTCATTAGCAGCTCATTCATTTCCTTATGCCACTTCACTCACCTTAAAAGTTCTTAACAACTTTGCTCTAAGTCCTGTAAGTCCAGTGAGGCATATGAGCGGATCATTCTTTCCCTGCCTCTGCAAACTCTAGAATGAGAATAAGTAGTGAGAACAGTTGTGATTACATAGGTGCATTTTATAAGATAGAGTGATCAAAGTAAATGCTATTAAAAATAGTTTTGGTAAATAGAAGGTGAATTATTGTTAAACTCATTATCTTAAAGAATTTTTAAAAAGAATAAGCTTTGTAGGAGAGTTGAACATCACTGCCAGGCAGAAGAAGTTAGCAAAAATGTCTTAGGTATCTGTGCGCTATCTAATATGAGTGATTCTCTAGCGTACTGGGAAATTTAGAATCAACTCTCAGAAACCAAAGTACGAAACTGAGGGGCTTAGGCTTAATCTGCTAATTCTGAGCTAATATATTGTAACTGCTGTGCATTGTGAGATACTAGTATGAACTGGCATATTATGAAATTAAATTGCATTATATAGTTCATTGTATTGTTCCATCAGATTTTGATATCCTCACTTTAAATAATTCATGGGAAGAAATGATCACTTCATAATGCCACAAACTCACAGCAGGCAAAACTAATTTTACACAATATGAGAACAGATTTTATTTATTTAAAAGAAATATTTAAAAAAACACAACAACAACTTTTTTGACACCAGCTGCTGGGAAATAAATAGAATACTTTATGACAAAAAAATCTAAATCTATAAAAGCTGTTCCTGGGAGACCAAGTTGAGAATTGTAAAGATACATTTAAATGCCCTGGTCAATGCAATACACTTTATTTTGAGGAAAAATAACTCTCCCATCTATTTACTCCCTCTGGGGATAAAATAATACTGGGGGAAAAAATTAGCTTTAAAAAAACTCTCCTGACACCTACAACACAATGCCAATGAAGTGGCAAGCTTTGAGCATTACTCCCAGGAAGCCTTATTAGTCTAAATAACATCTATAGGTAAATCGTCACTGGTTATCCTTATGTACAAACTAGCAATTATTTCTTAGCATTGTTCAAATCAGACCTTGACTGGGAGTGGAAAAAATATTTTGAATGACCATAAGAATTGTTTTTTCACTGTGGCTTTAAGAGTGAAATGAGAAAATAAGATGAAAATATGAGACTATTTTGTTTGAGAAAGATTATTAGATGAACATTTTTGTACAAATACCACACATTTTTAATACCAAGAGAGAAAAAAATCCAGGTTTGCTATTCAGTGTGATAGTAACTCCATATCTGTCTCAATCAGACACTGGCTTCAGACAAAGAACGGGAAGCATGCCACGGGTGGGTCTGGATTTAATCTCAGGAGTATGAGGCTCCAAGCATTTAGATAGTTTGCAGCCCTCATGCCTGAGATTTCAGGGAGAGAATAAGTATGGAGAAGGATGAGGATTACAGCAAGGGAGGTAAGAGATGGGTAGAAGAGAGAAAAAAGAGAGCAAAGTCTGAAAGAATGAGAAATTTTAGCACCAAAGCAATGAAAACATATTTTGTTGCTGATATAAATGTTGTTAATTTAATTTTTACTTTTAAAAATGTTTAACTGAAAGACTCTTTCTGACACTGAGAATGTAAATCTAAGGCTAAAAGACTGACTCTCCAACAGAAGTTTGTTATGCTCTCTGATATTCCAGTCTTCTTTGTATACTGTAAAACTGGGCAGATGTGTATATCCGTGACGTCGAAGGCACCATTGAAGGGATTGTCTGTGGCTTTGTTATAAATTTCCTTCCTGAGCATTATAAGTCACAAATTAGAGGGGGGTGGGGTCTTGGTGTCTACCACACCTTTTGGGGGCAAAACACGATTGTAAGAGGGACTTTACCCAACAAATGCGATCAGTGTAACATGGTTTCTTGTACCCTCAATGAATCCCCAACAATAAAAAATAAATAAAAATGTGAAGGGTTACAAATTTAGAAAGACATACATTTGGCAGTATTATTCTTTAACTTTTCAAGATATGAAATACAGTGCAACTAAAATTTAAAATGATCAGTAGGCATTCCCAAACTATTTTATGGGGTTTTCAGTAGCTTCTGTATTATGTAGGGGCAATACCAGACACGGAGAAAATGGACTTCCTTTATCCTTAGTATGTCAGGACACTTTAATATAATATATTCATTAGAAAGGTTGCTTGAGGAATAATAGAGAGAGCAGTGAGATACTAACACAAGGGGTCTAAAGTCTGACTAAATTTCACTTGTGATTTGTTGACTTTATAGGACTCATTTTTAACCCTTTTGTGCCTTATTTTTATTAATTTGTAAAATGAGGTTAGTAATATCTATCTGTAAGATTCTCTTGCCTTTCAGTGAAATAATAGGAAAATTCTTAGGGGAAGCTTATACGGCTATTAAAATGTTGATTTAATCCAATTAAGAAATATATGAATTCTGTTTCTTAAGGATATTTGCATTTTAAAGTATTTAAATTATTGCAGTTGCACTGACACATTTTAAGGGAGATGAGTTTGTACATATATCATGCAAGATGTGTAAAGATGACTCCACTTTTTCTAAATATTTTGCTATAACACAATCAGAGTTATGATATTGACATTAACCAAAAACAAAACTGATGTAGCAATATAGTATCATGCAACCTGAGTTTTACTGTAATAATTTTTCAGTAAATCAGTATACATGAGCCAGACTATTTTCTCATGTACAGAAGAGCTGTTATTTTAGAATCCTCTTGAAAATATAAGAAATACACTACTGGATCTGATGAAACTAAAAAGCTTCTGCACTGCTAAGAACATAGTAAATATCGCTAGCAGACAGCCCTCAGAATGGGAAAAAATATTTGCAAGTTATGCCTCCGACAAAGGCTTAATAACCAGAATACATAGAGAACTTCAA
>CAUYON010078751.1:0-10984 GCA_963573935.1 Arctocebus calabarensis
CAGTCTCTGGTAACCCTGCAGGGCTGTGGTCCAGTTCCCTCCAATGAGCAGATGCTCTAGAGGTTTGCGCCTGCCTAGGTCACATGGGGCTCTGTGGCTCCTCAGCCAGTCCACCAGTTATGTCGGTGTTGGCAGGGGGGGAGGTGAGGCCTGACAACCTGGGTACTCAGGGCAATCCACCCGCCTGGGCCTCCCAGAGTGCTAGGATTACAGGCATGAGCCACCGTGACCAGCCGGCATTTAGCATTTTGAATTTTGGGGACACTCAACCTGTAGCAACTGGCTTAACATTGCAACAGGAAAAGTCATTAAAACATTCAACAAATGACTCTAACATTATAATGTTTTCTGGTAAGGGGAGTTGATATCTACTTTGAATTCAAGGCAAAAAAAAAAAAAAATTAACAACATTGTATCTCCTCAAGACCTAGCACTAGGAGGATTGCTTACAATTTATAGAGAAAAAACATTTCTTTCCTTGAGATCGCACAAAGTATTCTTATTATGTGTGTTTCAGATGGAAATGAAAGATTACAAAAAGAAATCTTTTTTTTTTTTTTTTAGACAAAGCCTCAAGCTGTCACCCTGGAAAGAGTGCCGTGGCATCACAGCTCATAGCAACCTCCAATTCCTGGGCTCAAGCGAGTCTCCTGCCTCTGTCTCCCAAATAGCTGGGACTACAGGCGCCCGCCACAACACCCAGCCATTTTTTGGTTGCAGCCGTCATTGTTGTTTGGCAGGCCCTGGATGGACTCGAACCCCCAGCTCAGGTGTCCGTGGCTGGCACCTTAGCCCGTTGAGCCACAGGCGCTGAGCCAAAAAAAGTCTTTTTGTTTATTAAAAAATTAGGCAAGGCTCATGCTTATAATCCTAGCAATTTGGGAGGCCAAAGCAGGAGATTGCTTCAGCCCAGGAATTCCAGACCAGCCAATATAACATAGCGAGACTGTCTCTATTAAAAAAAAAAAGAATTAGCCAAGCATGGTAGCATGTGCAGACACTTGTGTGGTTTCCATGCCTTTGTGACTGTGACCCGTGTTGCTATAAACATTTGAGTGCAAGTTCTTTTTAATAAAATATCTTTTTTTCCTTTGCGTAAATAGTTGTGGGATTACAGGATCAAATGGTAAGCCTACTTTGATTTCTTTGAAGAATCTCAATATTACTTTCCATAGAGGATGAACTAGTCTATAGTTCCACCAACAGTATATGAGTGTTCCTTTCTCTCTGCATCCATGCTAGCACTTGTTGCTTTGGGACTTTATGATGTGAGCCATTCTCATTGGAGTTAGGTGATATCTCATTGTAGTTTTGATTTGCATTTCTCTGGTGATTACTGACAATGAGCATTTTTTTCCCTGTGTTTGTTGGCCATTAGTCTATTCTCATCAGAAAATTTTCTGTTTATGTCTCTTTCTGTTCAGCTTGTAATGGGGGTGTGTTTGATCCTTTTTATATTGATTTATTTGATTCTTTATAGGTTCTGGTTATCACTCTTTAATCAGATGTAGAGTACATAAATATTTTCTCCCATTCTATAGGTTGTCTCTTGCCTTTGTTGATTGTGTCCTTGGCTGCACAGAAACTTTTTAACTTGATCAGATTTCATTTATTTACTTTTTGCTGTTACTGTTCATTATAAACAATAGTATTTTCTTTTCTTTCTTTTCAGTCAAAGTCTCACTTTGTCACCCTGAGTAGAGTGCTGTGGCATCTCACAGCTCACAGCAACCTCAAACTCTTGGGGTCAGGCAATCCTGCCTCAGACTGCTGAGTAGCGGGGACTAAAGATGCATACCATGACACCCAGCTAGTTTTTCTATTTTTAGTAGAGACAGGCTTACTCAGGCTGGTCTTGAACTAGTGAGCTCACACAAGCCACCCACCTTAACCTCCCAAAGTGCTAGGATTATACAGGCGTGAGTCTGTGTGTACCCTACCAAACATCGGTATTTCTAAAGTTTGTAACTAAGAATGTAAGAAAAATTCTTCATTATAAGTAATAAAATATACTAAGAAACATTTGGATAGAAATAATATTGAAGCAATACCTGTGGTTCTGGTGTCTATGGTCTATGTTCTAGTGCAATCTTCAACTTCTGGGCTCAAGCAATCTTCCTGCCTCAGTCTTCTGAGTAGCTAAGACTATGGGTACACACCACCATGCCGGGCTAATTTTTTTTTTATTTTTGGTAGAGATAGGGTCTCACTCTTGTTCAGGCTCCAAACTTCTAACCTCAAGCAATCTTCCCGCCTTGGTCTTCCAAAGTGCTAAGATTATACTCATAAATCACCATGCCCAACCTGTTCTTGAAGCTATACTGAAATCTGCATTTAATGTAGCTGCTTGAATAAAAGTAGATGAAAAGTTCAAAATGTGGTAAAGCCACATCTAAATAATAATAAATAATTCTGTAAAACAATTTCAGACCAAGTATGTAGCTGCTTTTTCTTTTATGGTCAAAATGTTAACTTAAAAGAACATATACTTAATATAAGAAACCATTGGTGTATCTTTTAAGGAAACTTAGTGGAAGTTTTTATAAAAGAGAAAATAATAAAATGATAATGCTTAATTTTAAAATATGTTAAATACTGTTTTCCAAAGGTTTAGCAAGTTAACATGTAAATAACTCCTACTGTCATGCACTATTTAATAACCCTAAGAAAGATTAGTCATATTTACCTTGTGGATAATACAGAAGTTATATACCTAAAAAGCAAAATATGGTCTGACTTTAAAAATAGGAAACCTGGGCGGCGCCTGTGGCTCAGTGAGTAGGGCACCGGCCCCATATATCGAGGGTGGTGGGTTCAAACCCAACCCCGGCCAAACTGCAAGAAAAAAAAAAAAAAATAGGAAACCTGGCTCGGCGCCTACGGCTCAACGGGCTAAGGCGCTAGCCACATACACCTGAGCTGGCAGGTTCGAGTCCAGCCCGGGCCCGCCAAACAACAATGACGGCTGCAACCAAAAAAATGGCTGGGCGTTGTGGCGGGTGCCTGTAGTCCCAGCTACTTGGGAGACGGAGGCAAGAGACTCGCTTGAGCCCAGAAATTGGAGGTTGCTGTGAGCTGTGATGCCATAGCACTCTATCCAGGGTGACAGCTTGAGGCTCTGTCTCAAAAAGAAAAAAAAAAAAAAATAGGAAACCAATATTCATCCCTTTTACCTCAAGGAAGCAAAAAGTTTCCTAGCCCTCTCCAAGTAGGTCTTTAATGTAATCTGATTTTTAAATCTGCCAAGTGAAGAAAAGAGCAATAGTTAATGTGTCAGAACAGCCAAACAGAAAGATTTTTGTCATTTATTTTCGCCCAATATAATTTTTTTTAATACTAGCTTCTTAAACCCCTTATAAAGAAATTGTACAATTTTGTTTTGCCTAAAATGTATAAAACATAGTTAAAAATACAACTTCACAAAACAAAGAAATCATTACAACTTTGCCTTAGGCTCACACCTGTAATTCTAACACTCTGAGAGGCCGAGGTGGCAGGATCCTTTGAGCTAAGGAGTAGAAGACCAGCCTGAGCAGGAGTGAGACCCTGTCTCTACTAAAAAGTGAAAAACTAGCTGGGTGTGGTGGCAGACACCTGTAGTCCCAGCTACTCAGGAGGCTGAGACAAGAGAATCACTTGAACCCAGGAGTTTAATGTTACTATGAGCTAGGCTAATGCCATGGCACTTTAGCATGGGCTCTAGGGTGAGACTGTCTCAAAAACTGAAACAAAACAAACAAAAGAACCTTTTGCTTCAGTGTTAAAAAAACCTTTGAAAGCAGAAAGTTATCATTAGCAGAACTATATATTGTGTAGTAGGATTAAAAAAAAATTACAAATGTGAAAAAATAACTTCATCCATTTTGCAATGAATAAAACATTCAGAATTTAAAGTTTGCCATATTTTAAGTTGGTCCCAAAGAAAAGCTCTAAGGAAAAATGAGAGTAGAAATGAGAGTGAAATGATTCTCTAACTTTTATATCTTTAAAGTACAGAAGTATAAGCTAATTCGGTTCCGAAATTCATCAACCTCAAGGGAAAATGTTCTCTCATTATCGATCTCTCTCTTTCTCCATCTCATACTAACCAACGTATATACACATCTGATGGAATTGATCACTTTTGAAGAATTTATCACAATCCTACCTTACTGATAGCAATAATGCACTTCCAAACTACTAGAGTGAACTATGTTAGAAGTTTCCACCAAATACTTGTTCTCTTATCAGATGTCTAAAATATTAGATTCATTTTGAACAATTAGAGCAAAAACCAATACTCTATGCCTTGTACAGACTGTTAAAACCTACAATAGAATAAACGACTGATTACAATTTTCTTAACTTATTCTTATTGCACAGAAGATGCCAAGAGGTCTTCCAAATCTTCCATTTTATGCTCACACTCAATTTCCACAAAAAGATTTGCAAGTGCTATTGTTTAAACAGATACAAAGTATATTCTGTATATTAATTCTAATTCTTTTCCTATTACATTGCTTAAATCTTTTAAAAAATGAGGTAACTATATATACAACCTTCCTTAAACACACATATGCCCTGGATAAAAGGTGACAGAAGTAGTAAGTTCATAGAATGTTCAATAGTTCAACATTATAATTATAGTTTCTTTTATTTACTTAACAACTCTGGTTGGATCCAGAATGCTTCCTTACCCCAATCTGTTCCATCGCCTGCGCTTCTAGATTCATTGTCTCCTTCCTCTGATGTACCCAAGAAGTCAAACTCCTTTAGAGCTTCTTTTGTATCTCGATCTTCACTGCTATCAGGCAACACTTTTTTCCTAACAATCTAAGAAAAAAAGCTAAATTAAAATATTGGGATATATTACGGATCTGATTTTAAAAAGGAGATAGTATTCCTTTACCACTGAATGAGTAAACTCAATCCAATTTTCTTCAGAAAGTATATCTATGTTAAGTAATTGTACTAAACTTGAAAACAAACACATATCCAATGTATTTTTTAAAGATATATATTTTACATTTTAAAGCAGTAACTTTTCAATAGTGTGATTTTTTTTTTTTAATATAAACAAACGGAATCATATATTGAAATAATGTCCCTAATGCCCTATGAGAACCACAACAAACTTTACATTTCTTGGATACAATCTGCACAGTTTACAAACATTCTAATTTAACCAAAAAAAGGAGACACTTCATAAAACACTGCAAGTTTTTCGGAATATAACCATGATGACTGTTGGGGAGGAGAAAGATAGGCTCTCAATCTGTTGCCTGGGTTAGAGTGCAGTATTGTCATCATAGATTACTGTAGTCTCACACTCCTGGGTTCAAGCAATCCTCCCGCCTTAGGCTCCTGAGTAGCCGGGACTACAGGAGCATGCTGCTGCATCCAGCTAATTTTTATTTTATTATTTAATTTTATTATTAATTTAATTTTTTGTAGCGAAGGGATAGCTATGTTGTATAGGCTGTTCTGGGACTCCTGGCCTCAAGTGATGCTCTCTCTTTAGCCTCTCAGAGTGCCAGGATTATAGGTGTAAGTCACTGTGCCTAGCCTCCTTGATAATTTTCATACAGCTATATCGTTTCCTCACAAAACCGAAAATCACAAACACTACAAATTCAGAAATGCATGTTCAAGACTTATAAGGTACTCTGTTAGGTTCTCATCATTATTTCTAACTGTCCTAACCTTGCATCTGTTTTCTCTAATCTCTCTCTATATATTCAGTTCTATCCCTTAAAACAGTAATTTTTCAGAGAAAGTCCTGACGTATGTTTAATAACATATCTGATTAAAGGCTATTATAGCTAAAATATTTGAAAATATCCCTGGAATCACAAATCCAGTTGTCACAGGGTTAAAACTTAAGCTTAATACCTGCCTAAACTCCTTATCAATTATCTCCTTTTCAGTTAAATCTATCAACATGAGCCCAAATAAATCAGGATGAGTGCTTTGCACAACTAAAATGATTCAATATCTTAATTTCTCCAGATGTCAGCTTCTTTACTTCATATAAAATAGAAATAGCATGTTTTGACAAAACTTTATCCCTGGACTACTTTGAATAATTTAAAATTATAAACGTTAGGCCAGGCTCGGCGCCTGTGGCTCAATGGGCTAAGGCGCCAGCCACGTACACCTGAGCTGGCGGGTGAGCTCAGCCAGCCTGGGCCCACCAAACAACAATGATGGCTGCAACCAAAAAATGGCTGGGCGTTGTGGCGGGCACCTGTAGTCCCAGCTACTTGGGAGGTGGAGGCAGGAGACTTGTTTGAGCCTAGGAATTGGAAGTTGCTGTGAGCTGTGATGCCACAGCACTCTACCCAGGGTGACAGCTTGAGGCTCTGTCTCAAAAAAAAAAAAAAAAAAGTTAGGCCAGGCACAATAGCTCACACCTGTAGTCCTAGCACTTAGAGAGACCAGAGCGGGAGGGACGCTTGAGCTCAAGACCAACTTGAGCAAAGCAAGACCCTGCATCTACTAAAAACAGAAAAATTAGCTGGGGATGGTGGCACACACCATATAGTCCCAGCTACTCTGGAGATTGAAGGATTGCTTTAGTCCAGGAGTTTGAGGTTGCTGTGAGCTAGGTCCGAGGGTATGGCAGTCTAGCCCAGGCAATAGAACAAGATTCTGTCTCAAAAAGAAAAAAAATATATAAAATTTATAGCCAGGAATGGTAGTGCATGCCTGTAGTCCTAGCCATTGGGAGGCTGAGGTGGAAGGATCTCTTGAGCACTGGAGTTTGAGGTTATAGTGAGCTATGATCATGCCACTACACTCAGGTTGAGTGAGAGTGAGACCCTGTCCTGAAAACAGAGTAAAATGAAATAAAATTATAAAGGTTTAACTGATCAATCAGTGGGACTAGAGAGTTCAGAAATAAACCGTAAGAGAAAACAAATATTTGACTTGTACGGCCCTGTTCTTGTGCTTATAAACGATACCTCTTACCAATCACAGCACTTTTCATCAGACAAGATATAGCCTCAGAAATTCTTCTTAACATAGCACTCTAGGAAGATACTACCAATAGAAGAAAGCTGGCACCATAGACGAAACCTATCTGGCCTTACCTGCCTTGGTATATATAAGAAGTGATGATACTAGAATAACTGGCTTAATTATTTGGGGTATTTTTCTAAAATCAAGAAACACTTCCATGCTTACAGCACTTCCCAATCTAAAATCTATTAGGTCTATTAAACAAAAAAAAGCAAGCTCAATTTGGCATATTATACAGTAAACCTGTGTTGAATGTGTGTTCTTTTACAAATACAAACCATATTCTAATTATCTGTTCTAACTTTGCCTACGAAGCCAGTGTAAGGCAGAAAAGAACTAAAAGTTAACCTACTGTTTGATCCCGCTATAGCATTAGTAGGTATCTACCCAGATAAACAAAAATCATTTTACAACAAAGACATTTGCACCAGAATGTTTATTACAGCCCAATTCACAATAGCCAAGTCATGGAAGCAGCCTAAATGCCCACCAACCCATGAATGGATAAACTGTGGTATATGTATACCATGGAATACTATGCAACCTTAAGAGGGAGAGTTTACATCTTTTATGTTTACCTGGATGGAGCTAGAACAAAGTATCTCAAGAATGGAAAAAAAAATTATCCACTGTATTCAATACTATCATGAAACCAATATATAAACATTTACACATTCATAGGAATGATAGAACACAAAGATAGTCCAGAAAGCAAGAGGGGAGAGGAAGGGAAGGTGGAGGGCGAGTGGAGGGAGGGTATTTGGTGGGATCTCACCTAATGTACACAATACAAGTGTACATTTCAAAACAAGTAAGAGTATATTATAAATGTCCTACCACAAAAATAAGTGAAGTGATAAGTTATGTTAATTAGTTTGAATTAAGCATTCCACATTGTGTATCTAATAATTATATTATACCCCATAAATGTATAATTATGATTTTATAAAAAGTAAAAAAAAAAAAAGAGTTGTTCCAAGGGAACATCCTGATCTTCTGATCTTCTTAGTCACACATACAAATATATTGCCTAATCCACTTTCTTTTTTACAGGAGAGGCTTGACCACCCTTCCTCCCTGTCTAGGACCCCGGCAGAGATGTTAGCTATAATTCAGGAGGTCCATCACAAACACCCTGTAGATGGAAAGTCCTTGTTCTCACAACCCAACAAAAAGGGTGGGGAAAATCCAGAAAAAAATATATGGAACCTAACTGGGAAGTCTAAAGGTATTTTGGATATCAAATATAGTATGAAGTCACAAAAGTTATTCTTGGGAGAAAAACTTGTTTCTAGGTCTCATCTCCTTAGTATATAACCTCACAAAGAATGAAGATAAACGACATGTTTATGCAGATCATATAAATGACTGCCACTATACATCACCATTTATCAAGTATCCTATTTTATATAAACAAACCAAAAGTCCCATGTTTTTAATATATAGACATAGAAAAAATGTGAAATGTAGTTACCAATTGAGAACAGGATCAATACATGGGTTGCATAGGGTGACCAAGTAGATTAGAAACAAGGATAGACTGTCACTTACAAAAGCACTAACAGCAACATGACACAGTGGGGGAGTGGGGCAGGGCTTCTTTATACTGTGACTAAAACAATAGTTAATTAATTTATAATTCCATTATTTTTTTCTCCTGAAAAAACTTCTCCTGAAGTTTCTGAAGATGGAGAATAAATGTTGATGTAGAAATTATTTTTCCACACAGTTTGAAGCTGATCACTTTTTATATACATGTATTCAAGATTGTTATTATACTTAACTGATGATGATGAGAATGTAGATAATGTTGGTAAGGAAAAATAAGGAGAAAAGGTTAATCATGAAGAAAGAAAAGATGCAGAAAAGGAAAATAATCTAGAATGTGAACCAAGGAACAATTAAACTCCAAAGAGTAGGGAAAAGAAGAGAGGATAAATGCTTTGAAGAGACTCTAATATTGCCTAAACACAACCAGCAGTTACTAAAAGTCCTATGTTTCTGCATCTTCTTAAAGGAATCAAACTACTTTGTTGGGGGTTTTTTTGAACAAAAGGCCTGTGCCTTTTTTCCTTCTAGGCCCTGGCAGCTGCTGGAGTTGTCCCTTGCTCTCTCACCTCCAAAAAGCAGCTGCTCCTACCCCCACGACCTTGACCTGGGGATGCTCCCTGCCTCTTCCAGCAATTGCAGGGTACCATTCCACCGGGTGCCAAGATTGTTACTAAAAGTTTGGCACTTGTTTGGTACCTGAAGCCACATCAGAAAAATAGGGACAAGTGGTTTGAGGAGAAGGAAAGAGAAGTTTATTACTTTGCCAGCAAAGGAGGAAAATAGTAGACATGGTCTCAAAATTAAAATTCCTCTATTAAACTATTTTGATTAAAAAAATGAAAGAACATTTCAAAACCTGTTTGTTCTACTTGGTATTTTAACAGGATATTTTTTAGTCATTCTTTCGCCCATGAAATTTTCTAAATCACGCTAATTCATTGCTACAGAATTAGATTTTTAAAGTCCTTTTCGCATGTAGCTATGAGGCTGCTACTGTGAAAATCAATGTAATATAACATAAACATTAGCAAAACTGTTAAAACAAAACCAATTATTTGTTTAAGAAATATTTATTCCTAAAAACTAAAAGAATTTTTGAATCCTGTGTTTGAATGGGGCCAAGTCTATTTGCATTAGATGTGCCTTCTTTGCTTGGTCACAGAAATGCTATGATCTGTACTAACTGAAAATAATATATTTATGATTTTGATTATTTAAAAAGATACCATCAGTTTAAATAGTATCTATGGCAGGCTGTATCAGCAGAATACTACTGAACAGTGACCTGAGGAAACAATAATCATGCAGTAATAATTTGGAGAATCTCTGATGGAGTCCGGAAACAGAGGACATAAAAAACAATACTATTACACTTAGGAGACGCTTTTTTAAAGTTAAACAGATCATTTTCATATATAATATCTCTTTTATTCTTCACAAAATCCTCTCGGGATAAGATGAATATTTTGTTATAACTCTCATTTTTACAAACTAAAAAACTAAGACTAAAGCATTAAGAACACAATTAGTGGCAGAATTAGAGCTTAAACTCAAGCCTTTTAACTCTAGATCCAGTCTGCATTGTTATTTTACTTTCTTCCTCCCTATTCTTCAACAAATGTGAAAGTGGAAACACAGCTTCCTAGACAAAGCCACGCATGTCTTCACCTCTTCCTTTAAAAAGGAGGAAGGGGAGGAGAGAACATAGAAAGGGAGAAAAGTGATGAGCATAAAAAGGGAGAAAGGAAGGAGAGAAGAAAACGGAGCAGGGACAGAGAGAAGCAGCAGCAATTTAGAGACATCTCTTACTCCAGGAAACTGCCATGCAAAAATCAAATAAACTTATTAAGATCTGAATAAAACCACAGAAGACCCCTAAGCAATTTTGAGAAAATCTAATGGAAAAGTTCTGAAAGTTCTACAACTTGCCTGTATCTGACAAGAGGGACAAAAACTGCATCAGTAAGAGCTGATGCTAGTCGCCATCAGGCACGGTGATGTGCCTGTCAGTTCTATTCTCTTACAGCAACCGATAACACTGCATTGTTTTAACACACAACATTTACCATATTCATCAGCCCTACAGAAATGTCATGTTCAATGAATTAACAAAAAGTCAGAGTAAGGCCTTTTAGGAGAACGCTGCTATTATAAAAATATTCTTGAATTCAAAAATCAATACTACAAACTTTTAAAAATTAAATTTCCCCAACTTCATGAAAAGGCTTTAGATTGAAAGACATGGAATATTTTTAAAGTATGCATTATATCGGCTCGGCGCCTGAGGCTCAGCGGGCGAAGGTGCCAGCCACGTACACCTGAGCTGGCAGGTTCGAATCCAGCCCGGGCCCGCCAAACAACAATGACGGCTGCAACCAAAAAATGGTCAGGCATTGTGGCGGGTGCCTGTAGTCCCAGCTACTTGGGAGGC
>CAUYON010078752.1:0-26053 GCA_963573935.1 Arctocebus calabarensis
TGTAGTCCCAGCTACTTGGGAGGTGGAGGCAGGAGACTCGCTTGAGCCCAGGAATTGGAGGTTGCTGTGAGCTGTGATGCCACAGCACTCTATCCAGGGTGACAGCTTGAGGCTCTGTCTCCAAAAAAAAAAAAAAAAAAATTAATGACCAACCTTTTTGACTCATAGGTGTTCTAGTAACCAGTACTGGTAGGCAGGACATCTCAATTTCTCTTGGGTAACACATTTTGCACTGTCTACTAATCTATACATTTAATCTGCATACAGTATGGCGTATTTTATTCAAATCATATTGCCCTTCATTAAATCATACAGGGCTTTGAAATGCCCTCTTAGCTCTTAACCATAGCCCTAATTGTATCTTCCATCATTGTTTTATCCATTGCAATACATCCAAACTCTGTAGGATTGAAGTGTGGGGCAGAAAAGGGAATAGGATTCTTACTTTTTATTCCACACACTTTTATGTGTTTGAATTATTTTCAGTAAATATGCTTTTTTTTAAAGTGCTAATGAAAAGAAAACATTTTTTGATTAACGATTAAGGCAAGTTTCTTCCGTGATAGGGCATTTCCTAACCCCAGCAACTAGATGTGATAGCTTTTTTCCAAACTTAACCTTTTTGGCTCATAGACCCTTATGAAAATTTGATGTACTATCTCCCCAGAAATTGAGTGTACACAATTTTGCAAAGTTTTTCATTTCTGTGGTGCTCCCAACACTTTATCAAGAACTTCTGCTGTAGCACTTCTAATTTTTACTATTGCAGCAACCATCTTCTCTTTTATATGATACTGTATTTATGTAATTATCATAATCCCCCTAAAACACGTAGATAAATTTTTGAGTTAGGGCTTTTTTCATGTCCTGTGCAGTTTTGAGATTTGTGCTTGCATTAGATAGAAAATTAAGCATGTCATTTAAGAAATTCTTGTTTGTTTGTATTATATTTTATTGTCCTCAAACTCTTGAGTTTACTAACTTGGAGAATTGTTTTGGCTTTAAGGAATCCTTTTGGATTTCTCCTAATTTAAGGGCATTAAAGTAGTACTAATTGTTTGATAAGTTATATTCAAAGAATGGCTTTTTTTATATAGTTAAAAGATGGGCAAGGTAAGATGGCCTAGTTCCCCTAGTGTTATTCTTGGAAACAAACAGCTGGAACAACCTTATCTAGCATCTAGATTTTCCCTACTCAATTCCTCATCTCTTTTGAAGACCACTTCTTTCAAGTTTGAGTCCCAGACTTTCCCCTTATCTGTTTGCTTGTTCACTGTTGAGATTCCCAAATGTATAATCTTTTAAAAAAGACATTTTTTTGTTTTAAGTATAAAAACTATGTGTATTCGTAGTCTCCATTTTGAAAATCCTTTTGTCTTTTTTAAGAGTGCTCATTATCAGGAGGCAATAGTCTTCTTAAAATAAAAATTAGAATCTTTTCAGAAATTGAGTGAGATTTATCTTCTAAAACAGCGGTTCTCAACCTGTGGGTCGCGACCCCTTTTTAACAATGAAAATACATTGTGGCATTAGGAAAGTTTAGAACCACTGTTCTAAAGTCTTTTAAAATTCTTTGATCTTCCAGTATTTTCTCTGCAATCTTTTAGATGCTGGTGATCAGATGTTTTTAATAAGGAAATTTGTGTTGTTGTAATGTGCCCTTTTCACATTGTGCCTATTTCAGTTTGGTCTTAAATAATAACAATGGGAGTGATTCTGAAAAAGATACTTAGTTTTCTAACACTAAAACATTTTTAAAAGCATTTAGGGCACAAAAGTAAGAGGAAATTTAGAATTTCATCTGCTTAATTTTTATAAATAAAAAATTTAGTAGTTGATTTTTCTAAAATTTCATAGTAAAATATCTACATTCATTAAATCACATGTTAGTCATGGGTTTCTCTTTTAGTTATGTATGGTTTATTATGATTTAAGGTTTCTGTTTGTATACTTTGTCTTATTTATAATGCTGAAATAAATATCCTCATTCTCTGCTTTTCTAATCCTGCAATTAATTTTCTGATGGATACTAAGTGCTCTACCAAAGGTGATATACAATTTTAAAAATTGCCCTTTTTTCCTCAAATGGTTTCATATGATTTTAAGATAATGAGCATTAAATTAATTTTTTAATACCTTCTTGAGGTAGTTGGAAATTCTTGAGGGGGTTACAAAATCAGGGTTGAAATTACTAGATTGTTGTTCATAGTTAACACTCCACTTTGAACCCTATAAGTTCTATTCACTTGAGATTAAAATTCTAAAATTACATTTTTCCATTTCAGGATGCCCCTAGTGACAAAGAGACTAAAGAATTGTTCATAAAATGAAATGGAACATAAACCAAAACTTAAAAGTCAGGGGAATGATTTAAGTGCCTGATTTCTTGAGAAATTTCTAGAGGAAAAAAGTGACGAATCGGGGTTAACAAGGAAGAGTGAGGGGAAAAAAAAGTGATAAATCAAACTTTACTGAACCAATGATCCTGTGTCATCCAAATAACTTTTCCACTAAAAAACTCTTAAGATTTAAGTGTATTTGCAAAATTAATGTTCTTTCATAGTTAGAACATTAATCTTAAGGTAAACTTATGAGTTAGTTGAACTTCGTTTGTATATGCAATACTTATTTTGAGTGTAAATTTTCACTGTTTGAAATAGTTTATTAATTTCATTTTGTATTTATATTTTGTGTTTGCTTCAGCTAGAGGGCAGTGGTATCATCATAGCTCACTGCAACCTCAAAGTCTTGGGCTCAAGAGATCCTCCTGCCTCAGCTTCTGAAGTAGCTGGGAATACCCGTGTGCCATCATTCCCAGACAACTTTTAAATTTTTTTTGTAGAGACGGGGTCTTGCTATTGTCCTAATTGGTCTCAAACTCCTAGCCTTTAGCTGTCCTCCTGCCTCAGCCTCCCAAAGTGCTAGGAGGCCCATAGGAGTGAGCCACTGTGCCTGGCCTGTGTTTCTCTTTTATGTTAAGTTGATTATATCTGATTTTAGTGTTGCTTACTTTTTAGTTAAGAATGCAACCTCTAATTAATATATCTTTATGATTGGATTAAAAAGTAAAGATTAACTTAATAATTTGATTTCTTATATTATTTCATTATGTATATACCTTGAATTATGGCATCTAGGAAGGTCTAGAAATTAACTGTTTACCATATTCCTTATATTTACTTTTGTATTTTATGTACCAGCTAGTCTCTCTCTCTTTTTTTTTTTTTTTGTTTAAGACAAGATCTCACTCTGTTGCCTGGACTAGAGGGCAGCAGTGTCATCATAGGTCACTACAATCTCAAACTCTTAGGCTCATGCCATCATCCTAGCTGAGACTACAGGTATGCACCACCATGCCTGCCTAATTTTTTTCTTTTTTTCTTGTAGAGATGGGTCTTGCTCAAGTTAGTCTTGAACTCAAGGCCTCAGGCAATCCTCCTGTCTTGGCCTCCTAAAGTGCTAGAATTAAAAGTATGAACCACTGCACCAGGCCCTCATTTTTTTTAAAAAAGGTCTTTTTTAGAAATTATAATACTGGAATGCATGCAGAACGTTTTTTCTTAATGGAAAAGTGTAAGATAACTGTTTATACCATTAATGGAACAGATAGGCTCAGAATTATAAACATCCGACTTAAGCACAACTCGCATTTACAAATGGAGGCTGTTACAGCAAGTCTCAGAGTTACAAAAATGTCCAACTGACTCACATTTACATGTAGATGCTATTGAAGGTAATAGGTAAATATACTGGTTCCAACTTAGGAACAAATCTATAGCACCTCTCTGGTTGGTAAGTCAGGGACTGCCTGTATGTGGTAATTTTTATATGTTGATACTTTTGATTAGGTACATACTTATTTTATTTAACAGTATTGATAATGTATAGTTGTGTGTATTGTTTATTTGAGGGTTTAAAAATCTTTGTGCATTTAACTAGTTTAGAAATGCCTTTTTTAAAAAATTTCAAATTAATATGAGGGTACAGATTTTTAGGTTACATTGTTTTCAATCTCAAGGTAAAACAAATTCAAGCTGTAGTTGAGCCCCTTGCGCAGGGGGCATGCTGAACACACTCACATTGTGCACACTAGGTGAGATCCCACAAAAAGAAATGCTTTTTTAAAAAGATGAAAATATGCTGGGCACAGAGGCTTACTCCTGTAGTCCTAGCAATCTGGGAGGCCGAGGAGGGTGGATTGCTTCAGCTCAGAAGTTCAGGAACAGGCTGAGTAAGAGCAAGACCCCATCTCTACTAAAAATAAAAAACTGAGGCAGGAGGATTGCTGATTGCTTAAGCCCAAGAGTTCAAATTGCTATTTATTTACTCCCTAGGGTAAGTAATAAATAAATTAAATTAACATAAAATAGCGAAAATACAGCATGATACTTTTGACAGCCACATTCCAGGTATGTTTATAAAGCTAAAATTTCATCACGAGAAATTTAACTGTAATGAAGGTCTTATATAGTCATATGTCACATAAGAACATTTTGGTCAACAACAGACTGCATTTATGATGATGGTTTGATAAGATTATAATGGAGCTGAAGAATTGTTGTTGCCTGGTGATTTGTGTTAAAAATGGCTGATAGTATTCATTACAATAATATGTTGTACAGATTTGTAGCCTAGGAGCAACACTGCCATGTGGTAAGCTGTATCTCCTAGGTTTGTGTAAGTGCTGTACATACACTTTATGATCTCTCAATGATGAAATCTCATAATGATGTACTTCTTAGAACTTATCCTTGTCATTGATAGTTGGAAAAATGATTTCTAAGTGCTTTGCTAATAGCATGTAAATTCCAGTATGATGATACAAATGAGGTCAATTCTTAGAGTTCTTTAAAATGGATGTAGCCCAAATAATTTGGGAATGGAAAAGCAGAAAAGCTTGCCTTTTTAGCCTGAGAATAAAGAGAAACACGAAGATTGAATTAGCTGTGTATTTCAGTATTTTAGATTTCCAGTGTCTAATTTTTGACATTTTTTGCTTCTTGTTTGTTTGTTTTGCAGTTTTTGGCTGGGACCGGGTTTGAACCTGCCACCTCCGTTATATGGGGCCAACACTCTACTCCTTGAGCCACAGGTGCCTCCATATAACAAAACTTTTTGTAAAAAGCTTGTTTATTTTGTAAAATTTACACTGTTGTGTGTATATAGGAATTCAAAAAACAAATTCAAAGTTTGACTAAAGCAATTCAGGAGTTTTTTTTAGATAACTTTTTTTCTAGCAGCATTTTAAAAGTACAATGAATTATACACGTATTAGACTGTAAACTTCTGAAGGTTAGCACTATGACTTACTCATATTTGTTTTCCCTTAGAACTTTACATACAGAAGGCCGTGAGTCATTATTTTTGATTGAATTAATCTGTGGTGAAATATTTCTAGCTAGTTTTCTGTGCCTTTTCAGTTGATAAAAGGCCAGAAAAATATAAACTAAAATTTATTTAAAATTGTGTTTTCTTTTAAAGAAATAATTACATTTATTTCTAAAATGTGAAAAAAGTTAACAGTTAAAGATAATGTCACTTAGACTTTGAAAAGCCAGTTTTACTACAATATTGCATTATGAGGTGATTAGTCATTAGTCATTTTTATGAAAGGATGCTTTAAAAAATTTGTCATTTATTGATTCACTACTAATATAATCACCATTGTATTTATTACATTTGGGTTTATTCAGGAATGGAACATTTATGTAAATTGAATTACATATGTATATCAAAATTAAAAATTGAGCTTTTTATAGGAGAAGAGATAAGTATGTATATATTTAATTTAATGAATTCTACCCTAATGATATCTTTATTTTATAGGAAGGAAAACTAAGACATAGTTTGTTGCCTTGTCTGGAGTCACATGGTAAGTTTAGTGATCAAAATTAGATCCAAGAATTTGTGAATCCCAAGTTTCATGTTTCAAAATTTGGTGTTACTTAAAGTGATTCATAAAATTGACTGAGGTCCTGTGTCAGTACTTAGGTGACAATTTACAGAACATCAACTCTGCAACTTGATGGGCGACAACCCTTTTCAACCAAATAGTAAGTGTTGCTGCCATGTCTGATACTGCTATTTATGGCTTTTGTATAACTTTGTTTTAGGAGAAAGAAGTGGGGCCATTTTCTTAAAAATAAAAACTCAAATGCTCATATAAAAACACATAATGTAAATAAAAAGTGAGCGAAGTAGAGATGAAGTGTTTTCTCCCTATTACCAGAAGTAGTTACTGTTATCAATTTGGTATATGTGATCACATTTATTCTATGTATAGACAAACTCTTCCTAAAAAAATTATGAAGCTGTTATATTATATGCCTTTTAATTTAACAATGTATCTTGGCTATATTAATAGTGATGCATTGTATAGGTGAAAAGGAAGGATATTCTAGGTAGGAGATGCATTATAGGTAATAGCTCTTGCAGTATATAATGAGGGTGGTGTTTCAAGTGTTTAAAAATTTGCAAATGCTAAGCTGTGAATTGCCAGTGAAAATTAGTATTTTTAATTATTTGACTTAAAGAACTCTATAATTAGTAAAACAGTATGGTTAGCGAACAGAAGGATTAGTTCTGATATTGATGACATTTGGGAAAACGGGAAGGCCGTTTTCCCTTTTTTTTTTTTTGATAGGTGGACTATTAAACATTTAAATAACATTAGACCAGGAAATGATTTGAAATGATTTGAATGATTTGTCATTCAAATGTCTGATTTGTCCTGATGGAATAAGCCTCATCATTTTCCATATTTTATTCTATTATCTCTTCCCTGCTTTGTCCTTGGCTTTCTTGAATTTGGTTCAGTTTTTACAGTTTATCTAGCACTTGTTACCTCCTATTCTTAGTTTCTTACTTTTTTGTTATTAATACATATTTTAATAAATAATGGTTAGGCATAATCTTTTTTTGTAGGAATAATCAATCATATTCCAGGTATATGACTACAACTTACTTTGACTAGATTTGACAACATATCGGTCCACTGTAAATAAGTACTATTACCCATTATCTATCTAAATTTTACTAGTTTATATCTTAGTAAGCTCTGAAATTACCACTCTTGTTACCAGGTATTGACTACAAGTATCAATCTAGAAATTGCTACCAGAATTATTAAAGTAGAATATTATACAATGTATTACATAATGTTTTTATTTTTGTTTTTGAAAATAAGGTTTACTTTTCTCCTCTTGAAAATTAGATAATTCAAAAATGGCAGAACTCTTTATGGAATGTGAAGAGGAAGAACTGGAACCATGGCAGAAGAAAGTAAAAGAGGTTGAGGATGATGATGATGATGAGCCCATCTTTGTAGGAGAGATATCAAGTTCAAAACCAGCAATTTCAAGTAAGCATTTTCTTTTAGTGAAGCCAAATGTTATTTATAAGGTATTGTTTCTAATGGATAAACTTATAAACTACTTTAGAGTACTCGATGACCTTGTTTTCACTGTGAAGAGTTGGGGATGAAAGATTGGGAGGGAGGCCAGTAACAATCAGGATGGGGATATGACTGGGGACTTGAGGAAGGGAGTAAGAGATTAAATATCAGATGTGAGAAAAGAAATGGACTAATATTAGCTGGTGACAGTAGAGGTCTTCTGAGAGTGGAAATCATATATTTTTTTTTTTCTTGCTTTCTGGTTTAATTCCATACAGTGCCCCCCAACCCCATAGCACCTGGGGGGCCGCGGAATACCCTCTCAAGTCCGTAAAAAGTCACAGTTGGAGAGGAATGAGAGGGGCAGCTTGGGCCTGCGTCCCAGGACCTAAGCCGCTGACTGATCCTCCAGCTCGGCATTCTCGGCCAGGTGCAGCTTCTGTCTGTGGAAATCATAATTTTTAGTGGAGCTAAAAATAGCTTATTTATGTTTCATTTTTTTCTATCTTAAATCCAGAAGCACAGAAAAGGAAGGATTTGGAATACTTTTCTTAAAATTGCAGTGTCATCTATAAATGACTATAAAATGTATAGGCAGTGAATGATTGCAGTCTCTGGCCAGTGTACCAACAGAGGTTGTAGCTTCTAACCACATTCGTCTTCCAGTAACTCCTATATATATTCATAAAAGAGAAGGGCATTTTCCATAGCTGCTGAACTTGGAAGATGTAGTAATTAGTAAATTTAAATCCTTATAGCTTTTTAGCAGAACAACATAATACCTTTATGGATTATTAGCTTTTAATTAGAGTAATTGAACTTCACATTATTATAATTTAAAGTAAAGATGCTGATGATACTTGTTAAAATGTCCACTCAAAATGTCTGATCGAGTGCAGAGAAATAATGTACTAATTTCAGGGAGAAAGTGAAAATAGATGTATTTCCATTTCATTTATGTGTTTGTTTTAAGCCAGGAGAATTTACCAAAGAAGGAATGTACCCAGCATAATAATTTTTTTTTAATTTAACATGGCATTGCTTATAAGTGTTGTTAAAAGACTACTTTAAAATTTTCTGAAAAACTAGTTAATTTTATTGCCACTAAACTTAGAATGGCACTTTTGTTCAATTTTACCAGAGGAAAAACAATTTAACCAATTGAATATTTAATAACATTTCCTGTGGCACATTATAATCTCTCATGGAGGGCTAAGTGAAGTGCCTTTTGGATTATAAAATGATTTAGGCATGATGGCGTGCATGTTGGTGATAGCAGAACATAATATTCTTTTAGTTATTGTTTCCTAGTCAGTCACTGATTATTTTGTATTGAATATTATCCTATTGCAAAATTGTTAATTCAAAATCTCATTGAGAACGTGATAGTTAAAATTCAAGTTGAATTTGTACTTACTATAGATGACCGTTAACAGTATTCAACTACAACAATATATATTAGTTTTAAGATAATTCTTTAAAGAAGGGGATTGACTCCATTAGAATTTCTTTTCTGAAATGTTAGGGTGAAGAATTTAAATGATTTTATTTTTGTTTGGCATGAAAGCCATAAAATATTTTAACATATGGGGTATCAGTTAAATGTTTATAATAGACTGCCAGAAAGGAGGGTTAAAACTTGTTTTTTTTTGTAGATTACAGCCATAGTTATTTGATGGTTTGAGTAAATATTTAATCTTGAATTTCTGAGTGAAAACAGTGTCAAGTTGTTTGAATAGATTTTTCTCCAATAGGACTTATGTAGTACTTAATTGTAGAGCATTGTATTGACATAATCAGAAGACCATATTTTTGTGTGAGCTTTTTACTTTACAGAATTACTTAATGGAATCTTTTCTACTATGAGGGAAAAAAGAAATTTTTACATTTGGCAGGGATTTTTGGGTACTTTTTAACCTTTTTCCCAACCAGAAATTATAGGCAAATCCTCACTCCTTCAAACTTTAGTTTAATAAGCTAAATGTTACCTGACTTGCATGTGTGTATGAGTAAGGAACTTTGATCCTCAAAGTCACATCGGGTTCAGATAATGGTAGATTTGAAACTCTTTAACTAAGATACTCTGGTTAATTAACTGTCAGTTCATTTTAGTCTGAAATCTCTTGATTGTTTACCTTTCAGAATTTAAAAGGAATGGTAGACAGTCCAATGAGATGCTTTGTAATGAAAATGTGGAAGTGGGCAAGGCTTTGATTTTGAGTCGTATATGACACTATCGTCATTCAAAGAAAGGTCTGTGCTTATAGGTTGTATAGAAATATGATGCCCCAAATGTTAGACCTAAAGTTGCCATATACAGGGAAAATGGGAAATTGTAGCTAAGTGTACCTTTATTTGTAAAATAGTTGTTGCAAAATTTTACAAAATATTTTCTGTGTTGTTCACTTCTTTGTATAGTGACTTTAGAGGTGACTTTTGGAATACCCTGTGTATGTATGTTTGGTAAATTTTTATTAATTCTGTGGACTATATCTTTGATATGCAGAATGTTTTGACTTATATGCAGTCAGATTCTATTACCTTTGGCTTTTTAGATTTTGAGGCTTTTTTTGTTGTTATTTTGTTTTTTTGAGGCAGAGTCTCATTTTGTCGCTTTGGGTAGAGTGCGATGGCATCATAGCTCACAGCAACCTTAAACTCTTTGGGCTAAAGAGATGCTCTTGCTTCAGCCTCCAGTGTAGCTGGGACTACAGGCACTATAGTGCCCTTTGCCCTGCTAGATTTTCTATTTTTAGTAGAGACAGGGTCTCTCTCTTGCTTAGGCTGGTCTTGAACTCCTGAGCTCAAGCAGTCCACCTGTCTTGGACCCTCAGAATGCTAGGATCACAGGTGTCAGCCACCTCACCCATCCTAGATTTTGAGTTATAGAGAAAGATTATTCTTAATCTGTGAAATAATTAATGCTGATAATTTTGTGTCTTTTGTTTCTTTAGTAAAGAGAAATGTGTTTAAAATTAACTGTATTCTTTAAATCAATGTAAAGCTATATATTTCTTCTAGGAATCTCTGTTTTCAATTCATGATTTTTATTATCTTAGTTCATATTTCATTTAAATAATACATGTTAAAATAAATTTAATTTTTTACAGATATTTTGAACAGAGTTAACCCTAGCTCATATTCAAGGGGACTAAAAAATGGCGTTCTCAGTCGAGGTACAGTATTATTGTACTGTTTTAAGTTTAAAGCACAATATTTTGACAAAATCGATTATATAGAAATATATTCAACATATTGTGTTTTTTAAAAATACAGGCATTACTGCTGCATTCAAGCCTACAAGTCAACACTACACGAATCCAACATCAAATCCAGTGGCTGCCTCACCAGTTAACTTTCATCCTGAATCTAGATCTTCAGATAGTTCTGTTATTGTTCAGCCTTTTTCAAAACCTGTAAGTGTTTCTGAAACTACACTGTCAATTCAGGTATATATATCTCTATCAACAATGCCTCATTAAAACTTTGGACTATCAAAAGTAGTCATCCAATAGAAGCATAATCAGTATCAGAAAATGTCACTATTTTTGTGATAGCTCAAGCAGTACTCAAAGTAAAATGCAGGAGCCTACCACCCATCCTGTTAGTAAATCAGGTAACATGCTGACATTGGAACAGTACTGAAAATGATGCATCAAAACACAAATAAAAGTATAATCAGTAATTAAGATTGCATAACGGCAAAATATTTAAGATTGCAAAGTGGGCCAGGTAGTCTTAATTGGGAAAATTACCAAGAGGTTCTTGTAGGTTTTTGTTCTGAAAGCATTCCTTCATAATATATGTATTTAAAAAAAACTTTTTTAACAAAAAGTAATAGATAATGATATTAGTTAATATTTATAAGGCTTTGTGGTAAATACTATACGTAAATTAATCCTATATTTAATTCTTAAACATCATTATGAAGTAGTTGCTATAATTATCCCCATTTTATTGTTGAGGAAACTTAGGCTTATATAGGTTAAATGATTTACTTAAAATCACATAGCTGGCAGATGATGTATCTGGGATTAACCTATAGTTAATCCAGGCTAACCTATAGTTCATGTGTATATACACACATGTATACATATATGTTGTATATGAATGTATACTTTTTAAAACATGAAAGAATTGCCTTAGTTTAATAGTTCTCAAAATGTCTGCAGTTCCCTGCTGTTCCCCAAGACTCTTTTGGTGCCTTAAGAGTCAACCCTTGTCATTTTAATCAAGGATTATTTGCCTTTTCAACTGTGTTGACATTTGCACTGATGATATCAAAGCAACGGTAGGTAAACTGCTGGTGCCTGAGTGTGAATCAGGGTAATACCACCAAACTATACTCATAGTTTTTGTGTTAGTTACTCATTATGCATTCATAGTAAAAAAATATTCTACCTATACTCAATTTTTTTTGCTTTTCTTTTTCTTTCTTTTTGAAACAGAATTTCACTTTGTTGCCCTGGGTAGAGTGCGATGGTGTCATAGCTCACAGCAGCCTCAAACTCAGGCTCAAGTGATTCTTTCACTTAAGCCTCCCAAGTAGTTGGGACTACAGCTGCCAACAATGCCCAGCTATTTTTAGAGACAGAATCTAACTCTTTTTTTTTTTTTTTTGAGATACTCTCACTGTGTCACCCTCAGAAGAATACGGTGGCTCTTCTCACAACAACCTCAAACTCTTGGACTTAAGCTATTCTCTTGCCTCAGCCTCCCAAGTAGCAGGGACTACAGGCACCCACCACAATGCCCAGCTATTTTTTTGTTGCAGTTGTCATTGTTTAGCAGGTCTGGGCTGGGTTCAAACCCACCAGCCTCGGTGTATGTGGCTGGTGCCATAAACCCTGAGCAATGGGCGCCAAGCCTGTACTCAATTTTCTTGATTAAGTATTAAATGTTACTAAAATGTTAAGTACTAAAATGTCCCTATCCTTGAATATCATTATATGTATTTTAAGATACTCTGTATGGTGAAATGGGGAACATCCATGAAGTGCTTGTGTGTTTGAAGTATGATGATTATCTCGAGTAAAAGCACTCGTGTGATTGAATTGTGAGCTCAACTACCTGTTTTTTAAGAAAGAATTACACCATTTTTACTTCAATGAATGACTGACAAACCATGGTTTATTAGTTATTTATTTGTGTGTATCAATATTGATGTAAACTTACATGGCTTAAACCAACATATAGTTATCATCTGTCAGTATCATCACATTTTCTTGGCTTAGCTAGATCCTTTGTTGAGAGACTCAAAAGGCTCCATTCAAGATGTGGTCCTTGAAGTTGTGGTCTCATCTGAAACTGCTGGGAAAGTATCTACTTGCACGTTCATATGGTTGTTGAAACCCTTAAGTCCCTCAAGGGTTGTTGAGAGTATCAATATTTTGCTGGGTTTTGGCAGGCTGCTTGCTAAGTGTATCCTCCAACATAGCTGCTTGCTTCCTCAAATCAAGAGAGTCCTTTGCTTAGGTAACATTATCATGTACACAAAAGCACATATATCCTGTCATCTTTGCCATATTCTGTTGGTGGGAGACAAATCAGAGGTGCTATTCAACACTCAAACTGAGAGAATCACAAAGGACATGGAGCCAGGAGCTGGGGATCATGGAGGTCACTTTAGAGTCTGTTTGCCATACACAGTTACTTAATCTTTTTTTTTTTTTTTTTGTAGAGACAGAGTCTCACTTTATCACCCTGGGTAGAGTGCCGTGGCGTCACACTGCTCATAGCAACCTCCAGTTCTTGGGCTTAAGCGATTCTCTTGCCTCAGCCTCCCTAGTAGCTGGGACTACAGGCGCCCGCCACAGCGCCCGGCTATTTTTTTTGTTTTGCAGTTCGGCCGAGGCCGGGCTTGAACCCGCCACCTTCTGTATATGGGGCCGGCGCCCTACTCGCTGAGCCACAGGAGCCACCCCAGTTACTCAATCTTGAATGTTCGTCAGATATGATATACACTCAAAACTGAAATAAGTGACCTTATAACTATAAGGAAAACAACCAATAGTAATATTTCTTGCCAATGGTAAAATTTTAGATTCCAAGCAAAATTAGAATTTTGGAAAGCTTTTATTCTGTCACCATGATCTTGACAACTTTCTAATACTTAAAGACTTTTCTGATAGGTGGTGGTATTAATTAATAAATATATTTTTATTCATTTTTTATTAAATCATAAACACATAGATCATGTATACATTAATACATGTATGGGGTACAATGTGCTGATTTCATATCAAATTAGGAACATTTAGGGGCTTTGCCTGTGGCTCAAGGAGTAGGGCATCGGCCCCATATACCAGAGGTGTTGGGTTTAAACCTGGCACAGGCCAAAATCTGCAAAAAAAAAAAAAGTTAGGAGTGTTTACATCACACTGGTTAATACAAACTTTATCTTGTTTGCTTAATTATTGGATTAAGACATTTATACTCTTTACTTAATAAATCCAACAAGTACCCTTGCATTATGCACCATAGGTGTGATCCCACCATTCACCCTCCCTCAATCTGACCTCCCCGCTCCCTGTCTGTCCCCTTCTCCTCCCTCTATCCTGATAAATATTTTTTTAATATTGTGAATTATGTCAACATTTGGAAGATACGCACAATTTAATGAAACCATTATTTTCCAGATAACCAGTGTATATGTTAAAAAATTATGCATGGGTATTAAGAACCATTTAAAATCTAAGGTAGACCAGTGTTTTTAATGAAACAGAATACAGAAAGTTTAGGGATGTGGCTTTAGATTTTGCACTGCAACAAACCTTTAAATAAGTACCAACTTATGAGTTTTGGTATGGTATCAAATAGTATATCAAGAGTTGCCTTAAAATGCTATTAAAATACTTCCTTTTTCATGTGCTTGTAAAAGAAGCCAGATTTTCTTTATATTCTTCACCAAAATAGTTGGTGAAGTCAGAAGCAGTAAGCATTTTTGATTAAGCTAGAGGACATTCAAGAGATTTGCAAAGATGTAAAACACTAATTCTTCTTGTGTTTCCAAGTCATTTTTCATAAATATTTATGTTAATTTATAATGGGTTTATTATTATTTTAAAAAATTAATTAATACATTTAAAAAATCTTATGTGTTTTAATTTTGAGTATGGTAAATGTTGATAAATATAACCAATGTGAACAAAGATTCTTTTTGGGTTTAATGATGTTTAGCTGTATAAAGGTGTCCTGAAGCCAAAGATTTATGGTACTACTGTTTTAGAGAAAAGGTAATAAATTTAAAATAGTTTATTATTTAGATAGTAAGAATAATAAAGATGACTGCTGCATCTTGGACCCTATAAGGTTCCACAGGCTATTTCTAATGCTTTTAAATATGTAACAGGTGTTTCTGAAGATGGGAGACTACCCAGAATGTAAAAATTCTTAATTAAATTAATACAGTGGTTTTTCTCATACTTAGTAAAAGCTGTTTGGCATTTGAGAGACACAAAAACCTGGAAATCTTCATTATTTGATAGTTTGATGGACAAAAGTCTTTCCAACATTGAACCTGGAGAGGAGAAAAAAAATATAAAGCAAGGGTTGGTATCTTTGGTGTTACAAAAGATGAAATAAAAATGAGAAATTTCTGACTCAGAATGTTTTGTTTATGTCTTGTACGTTTGTTTTTGAGACAGAGTCTCACTCTGTTGCCATGGATAGAGTCTGTAGCATTATCATAGCTCATGGCAACCTCAAACTCTTGATTCAATTGATCCTTTGACCTCAGCCTCCCAGGTTGGCTGCAACTACAGGCACCTGCCACCGCACCCAGCAGTTTTTCTATTTTTAGTAGCAATGGGGTCTCAGTCTCACTCTTGTTGGTCTCCAACTCCTGAGCTTAAGCAACCCACCTGCCTTGCTCTCCTAGATTGCTAGGATTACAGGTGTGAGCCACCAAGCCCATGGTATAGTCTTTAAATCAAAGCAGCGTGATTAGTGATTCCCCATCCTGGGTTCTTTAAGAAAAAGAGATTTTGCCAGTTAATCTAGGTGAGGCCTGGAAATAATATCTTTTAAAAAACCTCTCCAAGTGATTCTACCTGCAGTCAAGGTTAAGAATGATAGAGATATATATTCTAGTAAGAACTGAAGAACTGAGAATCTTGTTGAATGGACTTTTCTCTGAACTTGGGAAGCTATTAGTTTTAATTAATTATAATTGATAGTTTTTTATTTTATGTCGTGTTTTGTGTGTGGTCTTACTTTTTCAAGGAGTATCTTTGTATCTCAATATTTCTTTCACTTAGGCAGAGATGGGATACATTGCCATTACTATTATCACTTCTAAAGTCAGTGTGATAGAGCTTGAGGGCCTGGGCTTTATAATCAGTCAAACGTGGGTTTTAATTCCACCTCCAAGAACCTTACTCAACCACATCTAACTTAGTTTACCAATTTATAAAATGGGGAATAATACTAGGTCTTCCATTAATACTGTTGTGATAACTACTTGATATAATACAAGTACTGTGATGAGCAAGTACATGGAAAACATAATTATGGCTGTTATTTCAATATGAAAGGTAAATAACTTAAAGCTCAAGTGACTTGCCCAAGGTGACATTGTTAAATAAACGTTCAGGTTTTTTTAAATCCTAGTCTAGTGCCTATTCTACTATTAATTATTGTATTTATTCTCTCTGAACTATTTTAAAAGACATTAAAAATTCCCTGTTGGAGACTTATTTTACCCAGTTATTTATTGAATAACATGTTATCTGCTCTCTGAAATTGTGATATTTCATTGACCAGATTTGTTGTTTAGGATAGTATTTGACACTATTAATTTCATTATACCTCTGCTAAAGAACTATTTTAGAAAATGCAAGTGAATATTTTCTGTTTTTTCAAGTGCAGATATTTGGAGAAAATAGTAGGGATTGCGTTTGGTTATATTATAGTTAAATCAGATGGCATTATTTCTTTCTTTCTTTCTTTCTTTTTTTTTTTTAGTACTGCATATTAAGGCTCAAATACCTGTCTGCCTGTTAGGCCTCAAGTTCTAGGAGTGGTTTGAGTTACTTTAATAACCTATTCCCATGATGTCTTCACAAATTCATGTTAATAACAAAGCAAACTTCTTGAAACCTAATTATTTCTTAATTTATAAACCTTGCATTTCTTTTATAAAATAATACGTATTTTGAGGGAGAATTTAGAACAGAGAAAAGAATACCTCATTCAGGACCATATTGTGTATGCAGATGCATATTGCTCTTTTTTCACTAAACATTCTACTTTAAATCCTACTTGTAACAGCTTATCATTGGATATTTCTACAAAAACATAATATTAATGATCTCCTGATAGTTTATCCATTTAACCATTTTCTACTTTGTACAAAGTGACTATCTTTTTTTTCCTTTTAAGTTTTAAGCATTCTTAATCTTAGAACTTTTGCTTGTTTATTATGACATGTATTATAGAATGGTCCAAAAGTCACTCTGAGAGCTTACTCTCCACAAAGTGTTTTTAGTAAATGCGTTTAGTACATTTTGTATGTATCAATATACTTAATATGTAATAATATTGGAGTATATGTATATCCCTAAATAATATTGATCATACTTTTCATGATTATTATACTAAATATATATACATATATATATATGCCTACATATAAATTTGTATTTCTTAATACTTGACAATATTATGATTCATCTCATACTTTTTGCTCCCCTCCAAGATCTTCCTGTTAGCTTGGACTGTCCTTTCTCTGATAGAAGGGCTGAAACTTCCCTTGTGTCTCATGGCTTTTAGGATTGTGACAGCTGACCCAAATCATGCCTATGTTATGCCTCTGTTCTAAATCCCATCTGTTTGATGTTCTTATTTCTTCATCCTACTGACAAGGTTACTTCATATTTGTCTATGAGACAGAAGATTTCCTTCAGCATGGCTTTCTGTAGGATAATGGGTAGTGTAGGGGTGTGTGTCTTCTCATTCTGACCCATAGCTTTTACATTTCCAAAATTCACATCATGTGATATATTTATCCTTATTGCTGATGGACAATACCACAGACTGGTTCCCAGTTTGGATGTGGGTTTTTAGAGGTATAGAAGCTTTTAATGTTTATAGTCATGTGAATATGTTTTCTCTTTGTCTGAAGGAATTTCCAGGTTCTATTACTTGCTCCTTAATGGCAGCACTGCCTGTTTAGAAGCCCTCTAAAATGTACTGATCTTACTGATAATACTCCTGGTTTATCTTTCTTTTATCTTGAATAAGTTGGACTAGAATTTGCCCCCTATTTTAGTTTTTAGTCAAGAATAAACCAGCTCTAAGTAATAGCTTGTTTGGGGTTTAGTAGATAATTTGACAAAGTAGTAATTGCCTTGTATTTTTTAACTTACTAATAATTGAATCACTAAAGGTTATTAATATTGACATATGATTAAATTTACTTTTAGAACAGTTTACAAAGTAATTCTTGTATACTGAAATGAAATTACATGTTATATACTATATACATTTTACGAAAGTAATTACAACTATGTTGCATAATATTCTTCCTTTGAACTATTTTAACAGGGTTATATAATGAACTCATCACGAGTTGTATCTAATAAGTCTTCAGAGTTCCTGTTTGATTTGACCCAGGATACAGGATTATCACATTACCAAGGGGGACCAACGCTTTCTATAGCAGGTTGGTTTTAGTACTTTTTCATAAAAATTATAAAAATAAACTTGGTGAATGTGCACATAGGATAGATTTTCTGTTTTGAAGTCAATACCTTTGTGTGAAGTTTTTCATGTATCATGAGGTAGAATGGCTCTAATAGTTCTTGAATGCTTTTCTTGGATGATTTTTACATAAAATCTTATTTAATAATAGAATATTTTACTTCTTCATATTAAATAGGTTGAGTAGCTTTGAGATCATCACATAGGACCAATCATGGGCTGAAAAAACTTAAAATAATTACTATGAGTTAGAGAAGTCTTTGGGTACTCCAGATACATTTAAAAGTGTTAGTTTCTTTGACCAGTAGTGTGAAAAAGCATATGGTTGTAGTTGATGTCTTAATTATGTTACTGTTTTCTAATATAATAGTTAAATATGATTATAAAGTGGCTACAATAAAGAAATGGTGATTTTTACATAGTTAGTACCCAGTAAAGGTCTGTTGAAGAAATAATAAATTTTCCCTGTGAAAAGTTTAAAGTTCTTTTAGTGTATGCTGTAACAAAGTTCTTCATTAACTTAAAATAAATTAGTGTATTATGAAAGAATTTTATGTAATTGACAATTTCCTGTAATCAAGGCAATTACTCTTTGTCTATTAGTGATTTGTATTTGAATACTTGACTAAATAGAGATAAATTTTTTGAAAATTTTCTGTATTTTTTAGTAACAAAATCATTGTGGAGATTTTATTTATTTATTTTTTTGAGACAGACTCTCACCTTGTCACCCTTAGTAGAGTGCCATGATGTCATAGCTTATAGCAACCTCAAACTGTGCCTGGTTCTAGTGTGGAGAATTTGGTGTTTTTTTTTGGCCGGGGCTGGGTTTGAACCCACCACCCTCAGCATATGGGGCTGGCGCCCTACTCCTTGAGCCACAGGCGCTGCCCTAGTGTGGAGAATTTACCAAATCCTCCCCCACTTATTCTTATAGTAACACTAGTGCTTAATCTCTTATCCCTTTTAATAATACTTTGTTTGATATTTACTTTTCTGGGTGTTGCTTAATAAAAATCTAGTTCATAAAACAGGTAAGAACCAAAAGAAACAGGGAGAATAAAAGTAATGGTGGTTGGTCTGGTTTTACAAAGCCCATGGACTTCATTCATAGAAAAAGTCTGAATTCTTGAAATTCTTGGGAATAAGGACAGTAACTTCTATTCTCCTTCTAAGTTTTCTGTGTTAGCCTGAGCATTAAGTAGGAGGATTTGTAAGATGTATGTTGGAACCTTTATTCTTAAGATTTCTGTAGTATTTATTAAGTCGCCTAACACTAACTCACATTGTTAAAATGGAGATTCTAATTTTTTTTTTTTTTTTTGTATAATGCATTCATTCTCTACACCTGGAACCCACTATGTGGAGATAAAATTTTAATTCTTGATTCTTGCTCTACTTTACTCAGGGCTTTTTTGATGCCTAATAAGATAAATAAAATGTGAAAATGCATTGTAAGCTTTACAAGATTTGACAACAAGCAGTTGTTACGAATGATAATCGTGAATGATATATGCTTTGTGTTCAGTAGCATAATTAACAGACTACTCTCTAGGGCAGTGGTTCTCAAGTGGTTGTGACCCACAGGAACTGTATTAAAGGGTTGCGGCATTAGGAAGGTTGAGAACCACTGCTCTAGGGAGATGATGCAAGTTTGGAGAAGCTTGATCTTGAATGAGAATAGGATTTTTACTGGTGGAGGTAGAGCTGTTGAGGGTAAGTAATAGCACAAGCCAAACACAACAGAGATAAAATAAAGGGTCCGAATTGAAAGCAAACACAGTGATTTTATTTAACCTTGAGATTTCTCAATTTTAAAAATTCTTGTATTGAGACAGTCCATTTTAGCCTGCTATATGTTCAGTTACATAATTCAAAATACCAGCACTTATTAGTTTTCAGGTATTCTATCTAAACATCTCACAAGAATGCTACTATGATTAATCAAACTCTTTCTCACTTACCCATAGTGTTTCTATCTATTAGTAACCAAGTACTTTGAATTTGAGGGGAAAAAATCATTTTTATGTTATCTTAAAGGATGAAAAAGGAGCCAGCTAATCTAATACTCTTATTTTCCTGGCATGTTTACTCTTAATAAAAAGCTGACAGATGACTCTATTAAAATAATTGTTTTTTTCCCCTGTGAAGTAAGATATAAAATATTTTGTTAGTAATGATAATATCCATCATTTATTCCTGAGTGCTTTCTATGTACCACATATTTTATTTGCTGCTTTAAATACATAGTCTTATTTAATCTTCAAAGCAGCTCTGTAAAATAAAGTATTATATGTGCATAATCTATTTTACAAAAGAGGAAACTAAGGCTCTGAAATTAGTTAAATAAGCTCAGAATATATAGGTAGAGAGTGACAAGGTCTGGATTTAATTTAGCTGACTTAAAAGCCCTGGAATATTTCTAATAAATTTACTTTATCACTTTTAGTATATAGTTGGAAGCATTAAAATGTGCTAATCAGGTTTAGAACCTTTTTTCCAGGGTACAGCTAGCTGCATGTTATGTTCTAAAAGGACTTTGCCTAGCCTGGTTATAGTCTGAATATCTCCATTTCTCTTGAGAATGCATTAAATAAGGCTAAAATTTTTCTTTTTTCTTTTTTTGTAGAGACAGAGTCATTTTATCATCCTTGGTAGAGTGCCGTGACATCACACAGCTCACAGCAACCTCCAATTCCTAGGCTTAGGCAATTCTCTTGCCTCAGCCTCCTGATTAGCTGGAACTACAGGCGACTGCCACAACGCCCGGCTATTTTTCTGTTTTGCAGTTCAGCCGAGGCTGGGGTTGAACCTGCCACCTTTGGTATATGGGGCCAGCACCCTACTTGATGAGCCACAGGTGCCGCCCTAAATAAGGCTAAAATTTTTCAAATAGAAAAGGATTTTTAAGAAATGAATGATTATACTTTTATGAAAAAGTCTAATAAATAGAAAAGAGTTTCTCTGTCAGACATGCTCAATATATTCCCTAAAATGAACCCATAAGCTTTGGGAAACTTAGTGTGAGAATCATTACACTAATTACTTCTCTTATGTACCCTTTCATATGAACGAATAACATATCCAAGATTAGTTATTTCCATTTTGTACACAACAATAGATGGGTAATATCACCTAAAACCATGAGTAGACCACTTTAAGTGGGAAAAAAACACCATCAGGTGTTCGCTGTAAATTTTTGAAACAAAAATTGTTGTTTTGTTTTTATAAATCCTAATGCACTCAGTGCATTTAAGTATCAAAGGTAATTCATTTGCAGAAACTTAGAATGTACTCTTTCTTTTTTTAGTGGGACTTTTTTGATCTATCATCTTTTACAATTGTATATTTATTTGAAACTGTACTTAGAATTTTCTTACACAGAACGATTACTTTATAAATTATTTGAATATATACATATACATATATATAATCCCATAATAAATGTATGTGCAATTTCTTCACACCCCAGGGTTTGGGTCACATCACATTTTTTTATTATCATTTGTATGATACAATAATTCAATTATATTATCTTTACTTTAAATCCAGAGTATTTATATTTAGATATAAGCCCTATCCTAAAGTGTTTTAAAATATTTTCCTCACTATTTAAATCATTGCAGGTATGAATGAAAGTTCACTTTTGTCAAAACGTCCTTCTACTTCTGAAGTAAATAGCGTTAATCCAAAAAAGCCTAAGCCCAGTGAAAGTGTTTCTGGAGTAAATTCCCCAGATGTATGCCCTTTAGTTAAATCTCCTTCAGTGACATCTTCCCAGGCTGTGCCTTCAAAAGGTAAATATGAAATCTGGTATACCAAAAGAAATTATAGTAAGTACATATGAATTTTAGACATTGTTATAAATTTTAAAACTATCATTATTGGTTATTTAAGGTTAAAAATTGATAACTTTTGAATCATAAATGTTCTGAATTTATTTTAGGTACAAATTCCTCATCAAGTCAATCTAAAAATGGAACACCTTTTCCAAGAGCTTGTCCAAAGTGCAATATTCATTTCAATCTTTTGGATCCTTTGAAAAATCACATGAAGGTAAAATTTTGAAAATTTAATTTTTGAAAAGGATTTTTTTGCAAAACCCTTAAAATATTGATGATTTATTTACTATAAATAATGGCTTATCCAGAAATCTTTCCATACGGTTATTTCTAGGTTAACTTAGGTAAAAATTTACATTTATTGTGATTATATAAGATTTAAAAATTCCTTTTTAATCAAATTTAAAAAGTTAAGTGTTGGTGGTGCCTGTGGCTCAAAGGAGTAGGGCACCTGCCCATATACCAGAGGTGGCAGGTTCATACCCAACCCCTGCCAAAAACTGCAAAAAAAAAAAAAAAGTTAAGTTTATATACATTATTATATTCTAATTTTTAAAATAATGTATTAATCAGAATATTTTATTCACTAATTATGCTGTTCAAACTTCTTATAAAAAGAAACATTTTATCATGTTTAATCTTTCACACAGCTTAAAAATTCTGTTACCTTATGTCTATGTCCATGTTAACATGTACATGTCACATTGCACAATGAAAATCTGAGTTTTGGGTTTTTAATTTTCAATAGTCAGACCTAAATTCCAAAGGGTGGAACATTTCATGTGAAATAATTATTTTAACTCAGTTCATAATATAGTTCATATAATTATTATAATTTTTGACCATTTTATTGGTATAGAAGGCTCTTGAATTTAGATTAAGAAATTTTCAGAGTACTAAGGAAATATGAGTGTATGTAACGCTTCAAATGCTTTTAGTAAATGTTGTAGTATTCTACTGTGTCTGGGTACCAGTAGTCTGTATTCTTTAGGTCCCTGGTATCAATGGCAGGAAAGGGGAAAAGACAAAGGCAATGTGGATTATGTGAGGAAAAGAAGGGAGAAAAGGGGTACAATGGTAAAGAAGTAACTTAGGAAAAGTTCTTGCTCCCTATTTCAGAGATTGACGAATTTTCACTAAAATTCATCATTTTACAAAATTTCAAATGCAATTGTTTTATTTATGTATAAAACTGTATTTGGTAGCCGGGCGTTGTGGCGGGTGCCTGTAGTCCCAGCTACTCGGGAGATTGAGGCAAGAGAATCGCCTAAGCCCAGGAGTTGGAGGTTGCTGTGAGCCGTGTGACGCCACAGCACTCTACTGAGGGCGATAAAGTGAGACTCTGTCTTTACAAAAACAAAACAAAACAAAAAACTGTATTTGGTTGCTAACTACTTTCAGCTCCCTAAGTGTAACCCTTGTTAACTGCCCTTTGTGCTTTTATCTTATATGAAAATTATCCTGTTAAGTGCTTTCAATTTATTTTTTATGTCTTGCATTATAGATGGAGAGAAAAAAAGGCTGTTACCTATTTAACTTTTTGAGTAGGTAATATAGTCACATGATTCAAAATTAAAAATCCTATAAAGATATATAAATAAAGAATCTTACTGTCTCTTACTTTCCTGGTTTCCAGCATGACTCAAAGAAAAGTTTTTATTAGTTTGTTTTATATCCTTCCTGATTTTCTTTCTGCATATTAAGGTAGATATGAATGTTCTTATTCTCTTTCTACAGCATGTCCAGAAGTCACCCTAAAGTCACTGTACATAGGGAAAATGGGAAATTATAAGTAAATATACTTTTATTTCCAAAATATTCATCACAAAATGTTACAAAACATTTATAACATATTCTCTACATGTGGGCTACTTCTTTGTAAAATTTTGTTATGAATATTTTAGAAATAAAGGTACATTTGGCTACAATTTTCCATTTTCCATTTTCCCTTTTAATGTATGGCAACTTTAGAGGAGACTTTTGGGACACCCTATACTTTGTATGTAAATCGTAGCACATTGTTTATATAGTACTTCTGTACCTGGAGAGAATGGTAACCATTCTCCAAAATATGGCTTTTATGTGTCGTAGAAGTTTGTGATTACTTGTTTTGGAAACAATGAAAGACTTCATAACACATTTATCTAATAGAACACTGTAAACTTTTTAAAAAGAAGGTTTCTCTATTATAGGTAATAACATAAGATGACTTGTAAGACATACTGCTGAACAAAGTTGGATAAAATATGAACAGTGTTATGGGTTTGTATCATAAAGAAACCTGAAAGAATCATCACCAGATCTAGGAAAGGAAAGTTTAAATCTCTTTTAATCTCTTGGCTGTTTCACTTTCTATTTTATACATTTTAATACATTTTTATGTAGCAGCAAAAGTTTTAGTATTTATAGTAACCATTTTCATTTTTTAAAAATGTGATTTTTTAGAATGTGAATGATATTTTGCTTTTATTTTAAATAAATGGAAGGTAACTATAGCACAGAAATGTTTTTTTCCATTAAAAAGTATTTAAAATATAAGTCAAATAGTCTACAATAATAAAAACTATTTAAGACCACGTGTCAAAGTACTAAGCTTTAAATATATTATTTCATTTAATCCTTAGAAAATTCTTTGAGATAGACATGTTTCTCATTATAGGGCCAAATAATTAGTGTCACTAGCATTCAAACTTAAGTTTCCTTAATGGGAAAGTCGCAGCTTTCACAAATAATTTTTTCCCCTCCTTTTTGAGAAGGCATGGGATATTCTCTTTCATATTATGTGGAAACTCAAAAATAGGTATATTATTTCCCTTTTAGGGTACGGAATCTGATATTTATCAACCAAATATAGCTTATTAATTAAATTGTTTAGATATCTGTGTCTTTACCTACATTTAGTCTACTTGATCTGTTCTGAATTGAGAAACACTACATCTCAATTCACATGTTTCATTACCAGTGTGCTCTTTGATACACATACATTGTAATTTTGTTTCAAGGTCGTTGCTGTTGTTTATGATGCAGAAGAATCTAACTTTTATAACTTGTGAATGCATTCTTTAGAATTTTGATGAAGTATTCTTTTACTGGTCTTAATGCTTGTACTTTTTAAAAAGCCCAAATTCTACTTTAATGTTAGGCTTACAACCATGTTTTTCTTTTATGGTTTCCATTTGCCTGGACATCTGCTTTGTTTATCCTTTTTTTTTGTCAACTCTTCTGAATCACTTTATTTTTGATGTGCCCTTGCTCTTAGCAAAGTTGATTTTTCCTTCATGACACTATATGAAAATCTCTTTTCCTTTCAGTTTATATTCATCAATATAATAGATTTATTGCTATTAATACTGTTGGAATTTTTTTAATCCTCTCACTAACCATCTAATATAGAATGTTTCATCAGTGATCTAACGTTTTATATATTGCAAGAGAGGAGTTGATGTTGTAATCTTAGGAATGGAATAGAGTTGTGTTTAGGTTTTCAAACTTTATGATGTTGCTCCTAATTTATAGGAAGCATTTAAGTTATAAAAGAAATATCTGGGTGGCTTGTTTGAAAAATGTAGATTTCTGAGCCCTACCTCTGGGCATTGTGGTTTATTAGGTTTAAACAATTACTTTTGGTTTTTATAATGCAGGTCCTCTTCTCATTGCCCACTGAGAAAAACTGTCCTAGAGATATCCTACAATTGACAGTTATGTACAATAAATAAAATAGTTACATTGTGTTTCTTTTAAAAAGCTCATAGTGAAAGTATTCTATGTAAGAACCAGTTTATGTGACATCTTGATTTTACTCATGGGAAAGTAAATTTCCTCTTCAAGTATTTAGGCATTCTAGATTTCAAAATGTATCTGTTGAAAGTTTTCAAGATGTAACTGATGCGGCTCGGCGCCTGTAGCTCAACGGGCTAAGGCGCCAGCCACGTACACCTGAGCTGGTGGGTTCGAATCCAGCCTGGGCCCGCCAAACAACAATGACGGCTGCAACCAAAAAAATGGCCGGGCGTTGTGGCGGGTGCCTGTAGTCCCAGCTACTTGGGAGGCAGAGGCACGAGACTCGCTTGAGCCCAAGAATCGGAGGTTGCTGTGAGCTGTGATGCAATGGCACTCT